>OMLM01009198.1:0-45781 GCA_900302695.1 Helostoma temminkii | reverse complement strand
ATCAAGTCAGTTGCTGAGAATGTGTTTATGTATTAATTACATCAGACTAAAGGAACTGAAGATGATGATGCTATGAACCACAGGTACGTGCCAGCACACCTTTAAGAAAAACCAGGCATGAGATTTCCTGCTGTCAGTGGCTGTGTTGTTTTGACACTGCAGGACTTTACTGCATCACTGCTCTCTCTTGCCTCCTATTCTCTTTTTAGCCCTACAGTTTTTTACAGTGTGCCCTATATAATGTCCCACTTTGCAATTAGGTCTGCTGCTGGTGTGTAAGGAGACGAACAGCTACGTGGAGATTCCTCCTGCACCCCAGACTGTAGTGTGTAAGTGTATGTTTGTGAGGCATTCGGTACATCTGTAATCCAGCCTCACACTGTTGTCACTATCTGACTGCTGTGGAATTGGGTTGAATAGCAAATGTGTCCTGACAGATACTAGCCAGTCTTCTCTTGACTCTTCTTCTACTACTGGTGGCTTTTTCTTTCTCCTTTATTACAAGTCACTGATCCCATCATGCATGTGGGCACACACACTGCCCAGTAATTGAACGACCTCTTTCATCTTTCTCCTACCTGTGCCACTTGGATGTAAAAGCTGTTTCTCCTTTCTACTCACCTTGCTACAAATATTCACTTCAGCAGTTTTTCCAGACACCTAGAACTACACACATGACCCTCCCACTCCTAACGCGGTTCATTAGTTACCATAGCAACAAGGTTTACCAGCTAGGGGCCAACCATACGTAACACAGCACGTGACTGGTTCCTCTGATAGAGCAGCTGAAAATGTGCTGACAGCTTTAAGTGATTTTTAGGAACAAGGAGGTTTTGGAAGCACAGAGTAAGAGTGCTTCTGCACAAACTGTTTTAGATTCATGTAGTGGTTCTGTGTAGCTGAATATTAATAATGTTCTTAAACCTGCATTAATCAACATCTAAGAACTGTTCTGAGTAATGCGCAAAGGTCAAAAACACAAAGCTGCAGCACCGAAGGACTCTTTAAACTTTGTCTCTTCATTGTTTTGGATCTACAGCGTGTGCAGATTTATGTAAATGTAACATGACTTTCTGTATAAATTATGTATTTGTGTATAAAGTTAATGGAAACATGCCAGTGGATGCAAATATATTAGTGGTCGAGGACAATGTAGATGACTACTTAGTGGAAACCTGAGCAAAAGCTGAACTGTAAAACATTTCAGTTTAAACTTGTGCAACTAACTAGAAGTGAAAATGTGTTTGGGATTCAGTGTGAACTCCTGAGCAGCTGAGCTCTTCCTGCTCAATGACAAACAGACAGACACAGTTGCCAACTGGTTGGTGAAAGTGAAGCATTTAACATCTAATGAGCCGGTGGAGACCAAACCAGAGCTAAAAGGAGAAGAAATGTTGGATTTACATGGAACTTTTTCATGGTGACCAAAAACATCCTCGTGGTGACAGCAGAACTCCAGTGAATCATTGCATCCAACCTGTGGTTGACAAGAAACAGTTGCACCGCCTTTTTTAAATGTGTGTGAAATTACATCTTCTTCTTTGTTTAGACTTGTGTGCAGACTAAAAAGATTTGTGTCAATTAGGGATTGTGACACTTTTCTTCTCAGAGAGGCAGCTTCTCCTTTTTTGGCTGCTTCCTCTATGGATCATTCCAGAAGATCATCCATCTCATGTCACAACCCAGGTCCTGAGGGATCTGGTATGGACATCTGGTTTAAAACAAACATTTGCAGAGAAACAGTATTTACTACTATGCTGTCTTGCTCTGATGTTTTCTCTGATGTCCAATCAAACTTTGACTGTAATCATTTGTGTTAATTTATTCCAGGAAATTGAAATATGTCAGTTCAAATCAAATATTTAGTTTTCAGCTAAAAGAAGTCACTTCTGTGGAACCAGAGTGTGACTTTAAGTCATTTTAGTAAATAAAGTCAAGGCTTTATTTTGAGTGCAAACAGTGATAATGGCAGGTTTGTGCTGTGTATAGCAGAGTTTAGTCACACTCCAGTGAATTGAATGCATTTGATGACTAAATCCTCTTGAGTGCACCGGCACTAAAAGTCCAACCAGTCACTGGCGTAAACATTAGTACTAATGTAGTTTTTACCATGGAGTGTTTCGCTGCTAATCATAGAGCACATTTAAAACCTTCACTTTTCGGTGGTACTTGAGTTACTCAGAAAGTACACACATGAATCCACCAGTGCAGGACCAGCGTTTGACAGTACTCTGTAAACTGACTGGACAAATTTCAAAACTTTCCACTAATAGAGAAGCATTCAGGACCAGTTTCAGCACTGATGCACAAGAATCTTAAACCAGCTGGTTTAGATGGTTTCAGATTTATTTTTAAACAAAATAGATAGAAACATGATACCTGTCCACCGCAGTATCTAAGGGAGTATTGGCAATGACTAGTTTTATAAAAGTGAAGCTGAAGATGAAATGTCTGTGAAATGTTATGAAAATTAGATTATTTTAAAAAATGTAGAACATGATGGAGGACACACCACAAGTTAACTTTAATTTAAGCCTGATTTTTTACTATAACATAATGTTCTCTCTCTCTCTCTCTCTCTCTCTCTCTCTCTCTCATATAGCCATATTACCATATCAGTGTATAACCATAAAAACCATATTACTTCAATTTGCTATCGACATTGTTAATGAAAACATTAATTATTGTAGGATGATTGATGTTTAATAAAGAAAATTGGACTTTTGTTATGTTTGCATTAATGACACATGCAGTAATGATAAGGGACTAATTACATATAGGTAAGTACTGGATACAATATAGTATAACTGTATATAATGTATTTAGATTATTTCTATTTGACTTTCTGTCCCCTCATACATCATGTTCTGTCTGAATATTCTGTTTCCACTAATGTCAAACTATTACTATCACTGCAACAGCACACTTACTTTACTTTTCTGCTGATATTAGAGGATTAGCTATGATTATTGATGCATTTGGTTTAACCAAACTGTTTTAATGATTATACACAATCTAATAACTGTTATTTGATTACTTGTGGATTTCACACTGTGATGTTATTTTACCACAAGTGGTAAAATAACATTGTATTTTGTTGTGTTATTATTTGTATTAATAGTAACTCCAATTATCAAATGAGTGCACGTTATTAGCCCAACGTATTTTCATTCTTATTTAAATCTACACTCTGTGGACGACTAACTCCATGTTTTACCCGCTGGCTGGTCTGACAGTAGCAGAACTGAGACGTCAGAAAGACTGTGGCCTCAACAAGCCTCATTTCCATGTGATTTCCATGTGAAGTAATCATGACCTGGCAGCCAAGGTGTCTAATAAAATGTTACTTTGAAGAGCTAAAGACAGGTGGAGAAATGATTTTTCCATCTGTCTTAAGAAAAGAAACTGTAGTCCGGTCACATCAGGGACCTACACCAGGGACCCAGTGTCATGCTGAAGGCTCGGGAACACTATATGTTTCAAATACCCAATAGTAACATTTGTGTTTTGCTGCCTAAATCTGACCATGTACAGAACTCAGGATGTGACTCCTGGTGTCTGAATCCCTCCTCCTACTGATAACGTGCAGTACATGACTGTAGTAACTCTGCACTTGCAAGACATTATTTGTGAACATCCAGGCATCAAATTACAATTATATAATCATATCTTCTAGGAGACAGAGTTTAACATGGTTGAATTATCCTGCTCCAGCCTGGGGCGATATGAGCACAGCTCCTATTAGCCCCCTGTTTCTGACAGTCTTGACAATCTGTGTACAGTTTGTCAGGATAGAATACTATCAGTGCTTTGGAGTAATATATGCAGTATGTTACAGGTTGAAATAATGACCCCTCTTCAGGATCAGGTAATACAACTACCCTGTTGCAGTTGCATGGTTTTCTCAGCCAGATGTGGTTTTAGACATTTCTTTGCATGTTTCAACATAATTTCTTACTGAGCATAATAACTGTAGCAGCTCAGAGTCCAAGCTTAGTTCAGTACGTCCAGAAGTATGCGGACAGTGAGTTATTATGATTTTGCCTTTATACACCACCATTTACCGTTTAGGAATCATTTTAAACAGAGTAGCTCCATTTCCTGTAGATTTTGGTGGCTTGTCATATAGTGCTGTCATTTCTCTGCAAATGAGCTAAGATTTTCCAGGTTTGCTTCCTAACAGTCAGCTGCTGCAGACCCACTTCTTCCTCATCTTTTTACACTTTACAATATTCTTAACATTACACTGATGATGCACACAGACAAGCAGCAGGCGACTCCTCTGATCCTGTAAATGGCTGCTGTAATCCAGGAAATGGCTTCACTAACTGTGGGAAAGGCACAAAAAGGACAATAGACTGGACCCTGTCTCAGTCCGAGACTCTCACTCTGCTCCTTCTTCTTCTGATTTTCTAACCTATTGATATTTTCCTGCACCTGCTCTACAACTGTTCTGGTACTGTTTACAACATTTCAGTTTGTGTTGACATTTAGTGTAGATAATAAATCACATCAAAACATCCAATAAGTGAGTAGTTTGACATTTTGGAAAAGAAGCTTATTTGTTTTCCTGGTGATAAAAATCAGACTTGTGTCTGTGCTGTCTGTAGAAGACTTTCCAGTCTGCCTTGCTGACTACCTGGCACAGGTACTGCCTGACCGGCAGGTAGAACCTGACTGAACCCTATTCGAACTTTAGACTCTGAATCTTGACTCTGGTAACTCTAAGTCCTGTAACCTTTAGATTTGTGGAACCTTCAGGCATTGAACTATCTACTCTCTAATTTGGATGAGGATTTTTGGATTGTACACTTGGACCTTTTACCTTGTTGTGCCAACTCTTTGAGAAGAAAGGACTTGAACTATTATTGGGATTTGGATTTCTGGATTACGGACTGGGTGCTTCAGCTGCTCTGCCAATACTGTGAATGTGACTCTGTGTTTGTTGCTGCCTCTGTCTCATTCACTCTTTCAGAGACCATGTGGCAGATGCTATCACCAGGTGCCGCCATCTTGTCTGCCTGCCTCCATCTCCTACTCACCTACACTACTCATCCAGCACATCACTTGCAAAGAATTTGTTGAAAACCACTTCTCACTTTGAGTAGAACACTAGCCAGGCTGAATCAGGAGGTCAGGGGGTCTATTAGCAACTTCCTTCCTCCACTTCCCACCCCTGCTGCTACTCTTGAGTTTAATTAAAGGTTTTGAACTGAGTTGAACTGCTTTGTCAGTGAATCAGGGGCCGTTTCTCAAACTGTGCTCTGTTCTGTACTTGTGTTCCTGCAGGCTTGTGAAACGTCATCAGCCAAAGCCCAAGAATGGTTCCAATTGAAAGTTCACATCAAGCCAAGTGCAGAGCAAAGAAACAAGTGTTCTTGCTCCGTGTGTTTTATCAAAGATGCTCTGGGAGCAGGCTGAATGTGGACTTGGAAAGCCAAATATCCCATCATGCCTTTCGCACAACTTAGCAACATGGTACACATGTTGTTGAGAGGAATTAATATCAGATTTTATGAATATGTGGTAGATAGATCAAAATAGTGCCAACTTGAAAATTCATGCTCGTGAGATGTAAGGATCCACCACAAACGGTGCTTTTTTGCTAATAGTGGACTTTTTTGTGCTACTAGTGGCCTCGAGAATTAGCTTGATGACTGGACAGATGTCTGTCGTCATTCCATGCCTTGTTGAAAATCAGCTTCTAAATAATATTTACATTTAATATAGCCCATAAATGTACTTCTTCATAATGAATCCATGAGAATGACAGAATCAGATGTGATGGGTTTATCATATAACACTAGAGCAGAGCAGAGCTGAGCCAGTGATGAGCAAGAACATTGCTTTACGGGAGTGAACTCTGTATTGAGAAACACCCAGTGTTTTGTCTGCTGCTTCCTCTTTTGTGTTCTTTATCTGTCCCTTTCCACTCACGCCAACCAGTTGAGGCAGATAGCCTGATAGTCTGTATTCTAGTACCTTACTTTTTAACCTTTTGGTATGATTTGAAGCTGTATAAATAAACTGAATTGAGTTTTGTGCTTCCTTTGAACATGATACTTTAACTGACTCCATTTTGTAATTTACTGGTTTACACACAGTGCATGTACCCATGTACTGCATGCTGTTAGTTTTAAATGTCAGCCTGTACATATGAGCTCTTGATAAGTGACAAGGTGATAGGTTGAAAGAATAACAGCAACATAGACACTTGCAGAAAGGATTATTATTTTGCCCGTGGACATGAATTTCAACCCAATAACGTTTAGAAATGGTTCATATTTCAATTCAGTTCAATTTGGTTTATTTATTTCATTTAGCGCCAATTCATGACAAATGTCATCTCAAGGCACTTTACAGTGTAAAGTTTAAGACCTTACTGAGTAGTTCATGGTTTCTACCCAGCATCTCGTCTTGCTCTTTAAACACAATGCTGAAGCTAAGTGATTCCTGACTGTTCAAACAGCATAACGCTCTTTTCATAATTAGCTCATGTCACACACTGAACTCCATCCAGAAATTAGTCTTAAATTCACAGAGAAATGTGTGTGCATTTAAACATTAGCAGACACATACATGTGACACATGCCATGGACAGCTAATAATGATGGGACTGACCTACATGCAGCATGCACAGAGCCGTGTGCTGCTGTGCATACATACTGCATGTGTGTGGAGTGAGAGATCAGGCCAGAGATTAAAGATGAAAGGGAAAAGGATACGGAGAAAGAGAGAGAGAGAGAGAGAGAGCAAAGAGGGCAAGGTTGTGATGATATGAATAACACAACAGCACAAGCAAGTTTTCTCTCATCTTGCATTCCAGATCTTAATTGTGTATTTACATAGTGATGAAGGCAGCCAGAAAAACTCTATTTATCAGCTGGTTCAAAGACAGAATGCAGGGCAGAGCCACACTGGGTGGAGATCCTACTGTTAATTGCCACATTTCTCCCTCAGATGAAGTCAGCTCACTTCTTTAGTGGCCTGCAGAAAATTTCTCCATAATGAAAAGATGATATAGGCACGCTGAACCGCACAAAAAGATTCTTTTATTTCCACACTTGCCTTTAAGAATAATGACTTCTGAATACATTTTAAGCAACAAAGTGACTATTGAAGCTGAAATAAAGGCTGAGAGCTCTTCACATAAAGGTGCTGCAGAGTGTGGATTTCATTTCACTGCAGTTAAAGTTTTTGTTCTTGTTTGTGGTTGAAGCATCTCCACATTAATAATTGTTGTTTATTCATGCTGGAGTGTATGGAGTGGGGAGTGCTTTATTAATAGCTTGGCTGACCAAGTACCGTACGCCTTTGTCACATTACTTTGTGCCTTTTGCTTGTCTGTCTCTTTTTAGTCTTTGTGTTTTTTAATGGCAAATTTTTTGCCTGAAAGGTTATTCCTGTAGAAATAAATCTTCACTTACAGTCCAGATTTAGTTTCTGTCTTTTCCTGTTCTTCAAAGGCCGTGACCTTTTTGTCAAAGTACAGCTGTCTGTCTGCATTAACATGATGCATCGTGTGCTGTGCTGTATCTGTGCGTTATATCAAAACTTATAAGATACGGACGCTGGATCAGAGCCCGTTCTTGAGAAAGTGTCCACAGCACTAAGCTATCCCCAGAAATACCCTGACACAAACTGACTGAGCTTCATTGATGATTCTAAAAGGGTGAATAAATAGTCGCCACATTCGGAGGAGATTCTCTTTTCCTTCACAGATCTGAAGGATTTGATATATTTGGCAGACGATAACGCAAGCTGGCTTGGAGAATATCGCTTTGGGAGAGACTCATGAAAAGCACATATTCTTTTTCATCTCTCATGATTCAGTACACTGCTGTGAAAGAAGTATTTGCCCCCTTCCTGATTATTATTGTTTTTTGCATATTTGTCAGACTTAAATGATTCAGATCATCAAACACATTTCAACATCACACAAAGATGGACAGCTTTTTTCCCTCAATAAATTAATTTTACAATAAATGTATTTACTTAAGTTGTATTTGATGATCTGAATCTTGATGATCTGAAAGTATGACAAATATGCAAAAAAGTAGACACAGGAAGGAGAAAACACATTTTCGCAGCACTGTACATCCACAGCATGGGGACTGCTTCACTAACAACCTCCACTCTTCTAGTTTCAGTCTTTCCAGTGAAGCTGACTGCAGGGATTTGCCCCCTTTCACCCACAAGAGGATCAGCGAGGTCTAACACTGATGCTGTTGATGAAGTCAAGCTCACAGTCGATGTTGAAGTTCATCCCAAAGGTGTTGAACAGGGTTGGGGTCGGGGCTTTGTGCAGACCAGTGAAGTTCTTCCACACTTGGGGAAGGCTTTGCACACAGGGTCACTGAATGACATGTCTAAAATATTACTAACACAGACAATATATTCCTTTCTTTGCTTTTCCTACAATGAATGTTCTGACTTATTAATACAGAACCTAAAGTCGTCTAGTGTAAGATACAGATTTGTAGCCAGATAACAGATTATTATGTATTTAAAGGTATAAGTAGAAGCAATATATATTAACATGTTAATGAAAACATCCAGATGAACGTACAGGACTTACAGTACAGTGGTATGTGACACACATACCAGTACACTGCTTTAACAGAGGAAGCATCGTTTTAGATTCTAGTCTCTTCAGAACTTCTGTGTAGCCTAATTAATTTTAAGTAAAGAAAAGAAACAAAAGTCTGTTACCAGCAGGACAGAAGTAGAGTCCAAACACAACCAGTCCTGCGAGCAGCTTCTTCCTCTGATATAGAGGGAAGGATTATGAATAAGTAAATGTGTGCACATATTACAATATGACCACCTCCACACACTCCTTTTGAATTTAGGTACTTTATTTAAATTTGATGAGGTGAGAAATGATCAAACCATATTGCCTAATCTCCAGATCGTTATGGTTAAAACATGAAAAAATAAAGTACGTCACCAGCAAACATTAAATCAGCTGAGCTCCACGTTTCACACTGATGAGCTGAAAGCAGTTCCCACAGCGAACAGCTGATGAATTATAAAAGAATAGAACTGGAGGGGTTTCAAGTCATCTGAAGAAAAGTCCCAAAACCCAGACAAGTTTCATTACACGAGCAGCTCCAGAGTCGTCACTAGAGGCCAGTTCAAGCTGTCAGAAGATGAGCCATGGGGGCTGGCAGCAGGGTGCTGTGTGCAGCAAGGAGCCAGAAACCTTCTATAAGAGGGTGACAAACCTAAAGGTGAGACATATTAACCAAGACACAGTTTAAATGATTTTCAATACATCCATTTGGAAACCAATAGTTCAGGTGTTTCCTGAACATATCAACAGCTGACCCACAAATCAGCTGTGCGTCATATACGCGTTAACAGCGCGCGTCTCCCGCGAGTTCCAGGTACGTTAGAGACAGAGCTTCCGGTGTGTCACCTGTGCAGCTGAAGGCGCGCCACGTACAAATTGAAGCTTTTCCGCGCAGAAGTGGAAGAGAGTGAAGCTCCGCCCAGTCGGCGCACACCGGTGAAGTTCGGAGCGCTCCCACCTGGGCGCGCCTTTATCTCGAGTACAGGAAATGACATCAGGTGACGTGTTTTATTTGAATTTAAATTTCGTGTCATAGCCCGTTAACATGTCAGGCCTTTCACGAAGAAACTTCTGATTAAACATTGTTAAACACTGATTGTGTTATCATGACAGTTGTGTTTGGTACATCCTCCCCAAGGAGACAAAACACTGTGTTTCTTTCCTACCAACCTGTCAGGAGAAAAAAATTAAATAAACTTGGATTTGAGGAAGAGGAAGAGGAAGAGGAAGAACTGTCATTTAAGCTTTTTGAAAATGAAAATGTTGGTCAGAAACAAAGAACAATCAACCTGCCAGCGTCTGTGGCTCAGGACAACACACAGAGATGACGTGTACAGATGAGGTATGTACAGATCAGATTTGTCTCTGGTCCACCATTTTGTGTTTAGGTGGTTGTATGGTGGTTGTATGGAAGTTATACTGTAGCACTTTATATTATATTTTTATATTTGAATGATCTAAACATATGAGCTTATTGGAGCCTGTTGTTTCCTCCACTTTAATTAAAACTATTGATTCTAACACCACACGTCTAAACTTCACAGCTCACTGTCACAGAAAGGACTAAACATTGTAGTATGTTGTTTCACCAGTGAAATGGAAGTTCACTGATGAAGGTTTATTGAAAATGATCCATACTGAGTGTAGAGGCTGCATATGTTTTACTGTGGTAATGTTTGGTTACTTTTTACTGCTTTAATTGTGGCCTCTGGCAAAAGAGAATATTCTGGTCGTGTTCGTTTCTCAGTCAGCAGGATATTTCCTAGACTTGTTTACAGAATGTGATAAAAATTGACTGTTATCCCACTGAATGAAGAGCGAGTTTCCATTTCTGGTGTTGATCCAGGAATGTTTCAAAGGATTTCTTCACGAGAGGCCTTTCTGAACATTTTTCAAGTGCTTCAATTAAAATATCTGGCACATGTATCCCAGGACTCGCTCTGCAGAGCCTGACTCACACGTAGATTCAACATTATGACAGATTTTGTGCATTGCCATGATGGATGTGTGTGCTCTCAGTGCTGTCTAGTTGTTTACTTCAGTGGCACATATAAGACGCAGGGAAACATGCAAGAACACAAAATCTCCCTTTGTTGCACTGGCAGCTTTGAAGTTTTAGGTGTTTGATGTTTAGACTTCTTCACATTGTCTTGGAATGGACGGACTGTACCTTTAACTTCTAATACACATCTTCCCTGAAGAGGAGATTGATCAGATTTAATATGAAGCTGGAGCCAGGAGATAATGAATTAATTTAACATAAGGAAAGAAGGTCTACAGGGGGTAAGGGTTTGCCGTGTTTAGTTCCTGAGGAGTTCAAAATAAAAGACAAATATTAAACATCAAAAAAATCACCCAGGCACCTTTTGTCCAGAGTTGAGCTGTGGCAGCACGTATTCAGGGTCCTCTCTCACTTCTCCAGTTGGACATACCAGGGACACCTCTAAAGGAAGGTTTTTAGGAGGCATCCTGATCAAATATCTGAAGTACTTCATCTGGTGCATGGATGAGCATTTCTGTACAGCTGCTCCCTGCTGTAACTCCCTGTGAAGCCACATATTATCAAAGAAATAACAACTGTTAATTAATCAGCTTTAGAGGCGACAGAAGGAATTTTTAGTCAGAATCGGTTTAGTTGCTTCCTGTTTGCAGCCTTTATGCTAAGATTCCCTATGCATTCTTGTCCCTGAGCCATAAACACACAGTTCCGATCCCAACAAAGACCTGAACCCTTAGTGTCTGCGTGGATACGCCTTTTGCCTTTTGCCTTTTGCCTTTTGTGTTGAACTCCAAAACCAAACCTGGAGTCCACTAGTCTGCTTGCTCCTGGGGTGGAGCCGGGCTGTTGACCTGGCTCCCTGCCACTGTTGCCATGATCGACATCATCACATCCTGGGTTGTAGTGTGGTTGCCATGGTAACGACTGTTTATTTGCAGGGGGCCCACTAGTCTCCAATATGTCAGACAGCAAGAGAAAGTGAAGGCGAGAGAGAAGATGGGAGTTGCCAGACAGGCTATTTCCTCAAAGGGCAGCTACACGAATTAGTTTAGCATATTCCATCTTGGGGCCCAGTAATAACCTAACGGGGCCACAGATATCAGTCATCTGTGTAACTGAATTTGGTTTTACCTCATTTGTTCATAACAGTCAGACATCAGTTGCTCCCCATGATCATGATGGGTCCTCAGCAGAACCTGGAGAGCGCTGCTGGATGTTTGGACCACAGCCACCTGAACCTTGATAACAGACAACATGCCCTGGTGGTTCATCCTTTTCTATCTTGACTTTCCATTTAATGTTTCCACCGTCAGGTCAGATACTTTGGTTTTTGATTAAATATCTGCAGAAATACATGCAGATAACTCTGCTCTTTCCATCTAGTGCCACCACGAGGTTTCTGTGGTTTTCTGTGAAACAGTTTGTATTAGTTAAGCGACTGTAATTGTAAGAACGTTAGTGTTCAGTTCTGTTTAGGGTTGTTTATAAGTAGCTTTAGTCCAAGTACAAGTCAAAATGAGACTGACAGAGTTCAATGTAGAAGCAATTTCACTTAAAGTGAAACTCAATAATCTCTGAAGACGAGACAGCATGTAACACTCAGCCTGAGCTTGTGTTGTAGTTATTAATGATAATAATAATGTACTTTAAATTTAGCATTTTCAATTTACAGTCACATAAAACTGAAGTGGAACTTTACACTTCCAGTATCTGAAAGGAAGCTGGTCTCTGGACTCACAGTGCTTTAACAGGACTTAACAGAGACAAGAGAAAAAGGACCAGTCCAGACTAGAACATACAGTACTACAGCCCTGATATGTTCTATGCTGGATTTAATATCATCCCAGTTATTATTATTATTATTATTATTATTCATTCCTTCCCTGCCGTCAGTCGTCCTGAAGCCTCAGACTAACTGACTGACTAACAGCCAACAGAATTTCCACTTGTGCCAGGCTGCAGCTGCAGGTGAAGATGTTCCATTAAAGTGCAGCAGGCTTCACTCTCCACAGCCTCTGCTGATAATGAATATGAGCTGTGTGCTGGCGCTGAGCTGGAATTTCACATTCCACTTTAAAACCTATCAGGGAGGTTTCTGCTCCGGCCTGTGACAAAAATGGCAAAGACATGCACAGGCACACATCCACCTGTCTTGTCGTAAGGCGCTCGCTGGGTGTCCTTATAATAAACGCCCCCCACGCTCCCTCCCTGCCTCCCTCCCTCCCCACCACCTTGCAGCTCTCTCCTGTGTCTCCGTCAGGCGCGGAGATGTGCTGCTCGGAGCCGCGCTGAGCGTCTGTCGCCTCATATTGAATTTCAGCGCGGCACCAGTCGCTTTCTGTCCGGGAGATCAGGTTTAAGCCGCGCCCGCTGCCTCCCGCTGTCCTCCTGCTCATCACTGCCCTTTTCCTTCCGTCCACAGATCCACACTTTGGAAGTTTCCCCGGCAGAGCTGCTCCACCGTCCGCGGTGCGCACGGAGAGGCGGAGGCATGAAGCGGCGTTAGGAGAGAAGAAGGAGAAGGGAATAAAACATTCTGACTTGACAGGAACTAGGGACGACGTCAAAGGTAGGCATCAGCCTTCTCTTACTTTTCTACACCAACCAACACAGAGAATACTGCAGTGTTGAGTAGTAATACTGCATGTACTTCTCTGGGACTTGGAAGTGAGTTTTCATCTTGAAGCTTTTGTTTTTTACTGAGAAACAGAGTGTTTGGTTAAAGCACCACAGTTTAATAACAGGATTTTTAAGTGTGACACTAATTCATTCATTAATGAAGTGACTGTGAACAGATGAGCTGGAGTCACCAGCTCAAATAAAACAGCTTTTTCCTTTTTCACAGCAAACACAGGTGAAGCCACTAACTGATGAAGCTGACTGATGTTATTTAATTATGCTTTTCCTGCTTTGACCAGTCTATGACTTGACATATTTAGCAACAATGGGATGTGAAATCAGATGTGAAATTTCTTTTTGGTTTCTAAAGATGTGGAACAGAGAAAGTTCAGGTTAAACATGTTGGTGAAGTCACTCTGTGATGATCCAGCTAATAACCTTAGAACTGAAGCTCCTAACAACGGATCACTAGGGAGATTTAACATTTCCTAACATATGATTAATATCCAAACTTAGCATATCTATAACAATTCATTGATGATTAAAATATGTAACAAATTTACTACTAATTATTTAAAAGCAAAGATTCCACAAACTCACTGGTTTGTTCAATACTGTGGATATTTGCTGGTTTCTGGTCTTCTTCTCTATGACAAGTGCTGGCTATTAATTTCTGTCACTCCATAGAATATTAGTCACAGTCATCAGGAAAATGATAACCCTAACTGTTAGCAGCTCTTTTAGGGAAGGTGAGGGGTCAGTTGGTGCACTGGAATCATCTTAATAAAATTACTTAATAACAAGTATATATACTGGTTAATGGGTTTTTTCACAACCTGGCAACCTAAATGTTCTAATTAGTAGCTTGTATCTGATGTGTATTTTATGTTGTTCCCCAAAGACACAAAACTGTGTCTGCTGATTGGTTGGTGCTTTAAATTCCCTTAACCTGAGATCTTTGTGCTTTACTTAATCCATCCATCCATTTCCTGAACCGCTTAGTCTCCGTAGGGGTCACAGGTGTGCTGGAGCCTATCCCAGCTACTATATGGGTGAGAGGCAGGGTACACCCTGGACAGGTCGCCAGTCTATCGCAGGGCCACATATAGACAAAGACATTCACACTCTCACTCACACCTACGGGCAATTTGGAGTCTCCCGTTAACCTGAGTGCATGTCTTTGGGCTGTCTTCTGCTGAACACAGCACAGTATCAGGTGTTTAATGTGGAGCTTACATTGGAGTGAAATATCTGTTCTGTATGATCATGACAGACAGATGGAAACCTGCTCATGCTAGTCAGTCATTGTAGCTCTGTGACTTCTTTCTGCTTCTCTGTACTCTGTAGGCAGGGATGTCCTGCCTTGGAGAGTAAGTACAAGTACTTACATTTTAATACTCGCTGATACCGAGTACTGATACAAGTACTTACAGTTGGTGCAACAGCAGTATTATTAAAAAAATAAAAACTGCAAATACTGTAATCGAAATAATCAGATGTACTATTTCTGACTGTGATAAAATAAAACACACAACAGGAGACTATTGCTCTCATCCTAATATGAACATAAACCTCAGAAGCTACACAAGCATGGCACTGCCACCACGTTTCACTTAATGAATGTCTTCCAGCAGAGAGTAGGCTAAGACAGAGTGTTTAAAAGGGAGAATTAGTTTGCGACTTATTCCCAACACATCAGCAAATACACCTACTATGGCTTGGCTGATGTGCGAGCCACAACATTGTTTTGCTTTTATTAGGATTTGCTCTAAAGTAAAATGCTCATGAACCCACTGAGCTGTTAAACCGATGAGACAGTGGGGAGACACCGCTGGTCCAAATATCAGTGGTGAAGCTGCTGTAACGTCCTGCAACAGGCTGTGAATATGTTTTTTCACAAAGTCATGTACCTTCAGTTAGACAGTGTCAGTGATGTGATGATAGCTGAGAATGACATACCTGATATTCGACATACCTGGCATCCAACACACTGATCAAGCACAATGTACTTAATAAGGACTTCTGTTATTTGAACAGCCCTTGTGTTGTCACTGGACATTTTCTCTCACTTCCCCAGTTTTCGTTGCAGTGCTGGTAGCTGCTGCTGGCATTAGCAAACTGATTGCACTGTGCGTTATTCTAATTCTTTTAATTTCTTTTAATTATTTGTGTTTGAGAAGCTGTTCTTCACTCGCCCTCTTGCCAGTTTAGCAGAACAGAGTTTACCATCATCCTCGCTTATCTTAAAATATCTCCACAACACTGACATTTCTCCACCTCTGCCTATCTGCGAAGAACTCGCCCGATTAGTGAGCAGGCGCGTGGTTAAGAGTTTTTCATCCATTTCTACAACATGTCCTGTCATGATAATATTGTGGCTTTGAACAGCTTTGTGAGCAAGGAGCAGAAGTTTTCACCGCTCCACTTAGGGCACAGGAGCACTTAGGAGGGATCAACCAGTGTTTTTTTTTAGCCAGAACTTTACAGACACATTCTGGGGATGTCAGAAACCTGTTTCTTTAAGCCCCAGTCGTCAACCCACAGACCATTACAGGATAAGCCACTGGAGGTTGAACCCTTCATCCTTGTAAGAAGGTTATCTGAAAAACTACAGCTACAAGTTTGGCAAAGTGGGTACTAATGTTATTGTAATTGGTTTTGTCTACATTCATAAAAGGCACCAATGGTCTGTGTCAACTGTGAGTTAACAGGTTAGTTAGTTTGCTAGCTAAGGGAACTATAATATCACCCAGAACATGTATTTACACTGCCAGTGCTTGTGCCCTTACTGTCTTCAAACCATTTATTCTTTTAAAAGTTAACCATTTAAAAGTGTGTGGTGCCACATGGCTGGTAGGCTACACTAGCTGCCTGTATTTGCTGGTCATAGTTGCAAATTTGTGTATCAGTTCATCTCTTGATGACGTCATTTACGTCACCACCATGAGTGAATCAGGTAGTTCAGGTGATTTCATTAGAATAAGTAAATTTTAATGCACATTTTTGTTGTTTGAATTGTTGTGTGACCTCACCTTACTGAACAAACCTCCACCTCAGTCTGACTGTAGATGTGTGATTTTAATTGATTCATGCTGGTTTGAGGATGTTTATTCTGCCAGTCCATTAGGCTTTCACTTGAATACATTACTTTTAGTGATATTGATTGTAATGATGGTGCTACAGCTAATGATTACATTAGCAAACAATCTTTAGATTTTATTTTTGGTTAATCAAACGTTTAGTCCCAAAGCAAAAGCTAACATCTTCATTTTGCTTTATTTGTTCCATCAACAGTCAAAAACCACAAAGTGTTAAATTTTGCAAAGATACAGATGGAAGAAAAACAGTAAATCCTCACTTGAGACTCTGGATCAATACTTTGTTAATTTCTACATGATAAACGATAAGTAAACCCTTAATCTATTAATAATCTCAGCAGTACACTTCCCTCCATTTCAGTCTGAGCTTTTATAAACTTTATAATAAAGTTTTAGTTTTTTCAAATTAAATACCGAACACAGTTCACATCTAGTCGATATGTTGCTTCCATATTAGAAGTGTAATCTAGTGTCTTTGTGTTTTAAAGGCAGAGACATGTTCATGAGAAATGGGAACATGAGATGTTGAGGATGAGCAGAAAAAGCTCCTCAGTGTTTTCAGAAGTAGCAGTTCAGTCTAGATGAGTCCTGCTGGTTCATGTAGTCCTCGGATTTCCTGAAACCATGTCATTTATTGAGTTGTCTGTGATTTCCAAGCTAAGCAGCCGAAGAATGACATTTACTGTCTGCTAATTTACCCAAATGTCAGGTGTAAGTATAGAGGTGGGTGGACAATCTCATTTACCTGGAGGTGTTTAATTAATGCTTGGTGGTTTTACAGTCTGCACCTGCTGCTTCCTCTCAGTGTTAGACAGTATGTGTTATGCCTCCCCACAGTTTTTAAAGATTGTCCAGGAATATATTAGATAGCCTCTCATTTCCTCCCCCAGCTTCTTTTTGTTTGCTGAACACTGCAGAAGCTAATTCATGCTCAGCTCACTGCTCAGATCGCTGTGTGGAAATGTCTCCGGTGCTGATGGGAATCTGAATGAGGTCAGGGGTCAGGAAAGCAATTCATCACGTTTTCTGTTCTTCACTTCTAGTCTGTTACACTTCCCAATGAGAATGTGTCTTAGAGAGCCTATGACCTGAACTTTAATGCTGTGTGAATAGTGTAGATGGGAAACCTGAAGAATTGTGTTTTGCCTGTTCTCTAAGTGCAGTAAACAATATGTGGTGTCCAGGAAATGCTGCCCATGATGATAGTAAGAGCTCCATTACATTTAGCAGATTTTATGGACTTTCTTGACATGGGTCAGATCTCAGGAAAGTGGGGCAGATGGGCTTTCACCTCATGACTGGCAAAAGTGTGTTGAGAATCATCTGTACTATCTGTACTAGGTTAAAAAACAGACTAATTGTGATGCTGGCTCTAACAACTCTTCCCTTCTCCTTGCTCTGGTCTTTACATTGCACTTGTTGTTGGTTGGAAGAAACCTGGCAGAAACTTTAGTCACTTTCCAGACTGTGTCTGGACAGTCGGGACATTGTGACTCAATCACCAAGTTTTTTCTTACGTTTGATCTTAGAAAAGTCCATGACGCCATTTTAAACCACAGATTTACTTGCATTATCGTTCTCGTAAGTTGAAAGCACGTTCTAGTTGTAGTGTTCTAGGTAGTAGCAGGTAAAGGCACCACCGATGACTGCAGAAACAGAAAAGTTTATATTAGTAGCATAAGAAATGTATGGATAATAACTGAAGTAGAAATGTCTGATGTCAAATCTGAGAATAAAATGGCTTCTTTTCTGGAGGACAGACTTGTGAAGAGTTATCTGAGCTGAGTGTGTTTCTGTCCGTTGTCAGCAGTGGGTCAGGACGCTGTGGTGACGCTGTGGGAATGGTTTGTTTGGTTTTGGTGAGGGCTGATCCTTGGATAGAGTGTGCAGGAGGCACAACATGACACAAAAAGACATGATTAGAAGCTATGTATTATGTATGTAACCCTGCAGGGCGGTGCCAGTACACTGGTACAGAGCTGACAGGGTAATGTTGTGGTAATGTCAGTGTAAAACAAAGTTAACTCATGTATAAAATATCAGCTTGGTTATGGTTAGGGAATTTCAATCATCATGACTTGGATTAAATATTTTAAAACAAAGCTTAAAGCTTGGGATGAGGCCTTTTCACCACCATCTTTCCTTAACCTTACCCACCGTTTTAACTACAGCTCAGTCACTAGGGCAGTCATCCACAAAACCCAAGGTTGGTGGTTCGACACCCAGTTCCCATGATCCCTGGCTATGTGTCCCTGGATGAGACACTGAACCCTGAACTGTTGTTCAGTAGTAGTAGTAGTAGTAGTAGTAGAGTAGTAGTAGTAGTACTAGTCAAACCTTAATCATGTTGCTGGATGAAAACAATAGTCTCTGGCGTCAAAACCATGTGCATTGTCCAAAACAAGCATATTTGGTATGTGGCAGCTGGACATTATTTTGAGTCCAGTTTAATGAGTTTTGCCTGCATGTTCTTCAGTGTGTGTCTGCTAAAGTCATTGTAGGAAACGTTCAAAGCGTCTAAGTCAAGTCCACCTGTGCATTATCGTATTTAAACACAACAGAAAATGGAAGACCTGAGAGCTGCTGCTGCTTCTGCTGGTGGAAATTCTCCATCAGATCTCTGGAGAGCACGGCCCTTTTCCTGCTTCTCATTTATCTCTGCGCTCACACACGACCCAGGGTGGGGGCAACAGGAAGTGTGTATGTGTTAGGGTGAGGGTGAGGGAGAGACGGCTTTGGATTTTGTCATCAGCAATGATCAAAGTCAAACTGGGGGACATCTGAGTCCAATCGTTCCATCAGCCTTGAAGGGCTTATTCGTAGAGAGACCAAATTAGGGAGGCAGAGATGGCAAACTATGAAGGGAGAGAGAGAGTACACAGACAAACAAAGAAATAGGAGGGAGGGTGGTGGATGACAATCTGCTGTGCTACCAAACTTTCTCATTTCTCTCCCACTCCCTTCCTTTCCTTCCCCTCTCCCCTCTTTTATTTTACCTCTCGTCTCTTATCGCCCACCCTGCCTCTCTGTGGCCTTCTCCTGCTGCGACACGCATCTGCTGGGAAAAAAGCTGCTCTTTAGTCTTGGCAGGAACTCCCCAGCATGCCCACTGCCTTCTCACACTGGGAGCTGTGACGTAGCGCGGTGCAGCTGAGGATGGGTTCTGGCTTTCGACACTGAGCTTCTTACCTGTATTCTTTAGTCCAAAAAGCAGGTAGTCTTTACCCACTGTGCTTTATCTTCTTTGAAGAAAATAGATATGACGTCAGTGTTGCGTTAGTGGAAGACAAAAAGGGATCTGAGGGATTTGACGATGATGGATTTTAGTGTATGAAACCGTTCACTTGTAATGATGAAATCATTAATCACACAATCTACAGGCGATCTTGTGTTAGCGTGCAGATTTTAACATATGATGAAACATTCTGAAGGTGATAACAACCTTGATTATTGAACCACAGTTCAGTTACATTATTTTTAACTTAGGTTTGGCTAGGCTAGGTTAGGTTCATACAATAACGTTAACGTTAGTTCTGATTACATTAGATTCTACAGGACTGTTATCAGCAGCTCCGTCCGGTCGAACGACTGCACGTGTTGAATGACCTCCCTCATTATACACCCTCCATAAATGGAGCCAGAGCATTTAGAATAAAATGACATCTGTGCAGATTCTTTCTGCCTGGATGGGTGTGCCTGGCCCCTGGAGCCCTCTGGGGCCCTCTGGGGCCTTCTTGGGCCCTCATATGTCAGTGTTAAAAAGAATACTGTAATAAATATAGATGTTATGGATCTGATGATATACACTCCAGATATTATTGTTGTAGCCGATTACACTGAATGTCATTAGTAATAGCATTTATAAACTCACTATGGTGATATAAGATTTGGGGGATTTGTTGGGCTTCTATCTAAATAACGTAATGTTCTGACCTTAATATGTGAAGTGCCTTGATATTACTCTGTTGTTATTTGGCACTGTATAAATAAAATCAAATTCAATTGAATGAAAATAAAATAGACTGTATAAAACACTGAACAGTTAGGAGGAGGTGAATCATGACACTTCTGGCTTTTGAAATACACAACTTTATAAAGGGCTATTTGGGATTGGGAGTTCTGCCCCAAAGTGACATAGTTTCAAGATTTCTGTCCCAGTTGTTACATGTAGTTACTTTATATACAGTCATGTGTGAAAGTTTGTTCCCCCAAAGCATTTAGGACAGTTACCGATCTTCTTAGGAGTGGGCCTCCCCAAGCTCAGACTGCAATGCTCAGAGAAATAAAAAACTCAGCCGAGAGCTCACTGAGTAAGTTAAATGTTAAAGTCTGTGACACCACAATTAAAAGACTGAACAAGTAGTTTATTTTAAAGCGTTACCAAGGATAAAGCTGCTACTTTCTATAAAAATGAAAACACAACCAAAGCTCACAAAAACTCATCTGAACAAATCACAATACTTCTGGAACATTGTTCTAAGGACAGATGAGACCAAAGTGCAGCTGTTTGGCCTTAATGCCCAGTGTCCTGTTTGGTGAAAACCAGACACAGCATTTAGCAGAAATGCGTCATATTCACTGTCAAGCACAGTGGTGAAGGGGTGATGATTTGATTTGCAGCTCTCAGAATGGCGGAAAAGTAAAAGAATGAAGGTTTTAAAATGGCCTGCTCAAAGTCTAGACCTCAACCCAATAGAAATGCTGTGACAGTTCCTATGATGGCAGTGTAACACTTGGTGTGCGCTTTCAAAAAGGCAACTAAAGAAGAGAAATGAATAAAATATGCTATAAGGGCAGTGATGAGATGTCATTTAACTACATTATATATTCCTTTTTCATAGTCCCTAGTGAAACGCTTCACAGGTTTTGATGTACAGTGTCAGCTTGTTACATGTACACCATCAATATTAATATACCTTTCTGAGTGGAGTTATGCAACGAGTCCGATCAGCAGAGCTGTTATTGTGCAGTGTGTTTGGTCAGCAGTGAGTTGTTAACCTCTTTCTGCTGCAGATGTAACTGTTTACTATGTTTTTATTGATGTAGTGCATTTGCTTTGGATCCTTTGATTGCTGAGGGCTCCTCGGTTCTTGTTACTTTTGGGGCTCAGTGTCAGCTGCTTTTTGGTCATATCTTCCTTTCAGTTCCTGTTTGTCCGTTTCTGCTGGTTGTGTTGTCCCTGGAAATGTCCTGACTCACATTCATTCTGCTGCAGGTTCTATTTTTCCTCCAAAATCAGTAATCTTGTGGTTTTAGGCTGCCACACAGGTCACAAACCATGAAGTACTAGTTTTATTATAACTATGTCTGTACACAAAGCCCTCAGAAGCTGTGAAATGGTTATGTGGTCGCCATGGATACTATAGTAAGCGCTCCATTACTGGGAAGCCCATTTGATGCCCTCCTGAGGAACTGGTGACTCAACACTGGACTGGAGGCTTAAAGGTGTTGCTTATGTTTAGCAGCTGTCTGTAATCTGCATTTTTCACATTGACTTAGCTTGAAGTCCAGTCAACAGTTAGCACAGTTGGTGTGGTGGTGTGTGTGTTATCTGTTGTGTATTTCAAGGTTTAAGAAACAAAGCAAAGGTTTGTAAGCGCGTGGTTCACTTTTCTTTGTTCAGACAATGTGGGTGAACCCTCCACCTTTTTATCACTTGAAGATCAGTTTGCTAGTCATTAAATGTACCACTCAGTATCATTGTCTGTCATGGGGATCTCAGCTTAAGCTTGGCAACTGTACATTTAGGTGCTACATCATGGAAACACTGAGTTTGAAAGTTCTGAAGGGTCCAAAATGAGATTTGCGATGAGAGTTGCATTAGGAAAAGTGTGGGAACCAAATCATTCACAGTTAGTAGTGTGTGTAATTTCAGGTACTGGTGATCATAGTAATACTACTGCTAGTAGTAAAGTTTGTAACAGATCCAAGACGACGAACGTCAAAACACTGCACAGCAGGTTATATTTTTGACAGGATTTTGCCATTCTGCAGAGGCACATGGTAGAAATACAGCATTTATGAAAATGGAGCCTGCTATGAATGTGCAGTTGCACTTATTTGATTGAGTTTAAGTTTATATTGGAAAAGGTAGAAAAAAAATACATATAATACCTGTATAATGACTGAATAGATGGCATTATGTCTACCTTTAACAGACGCCCTCCAACATCCTCCCTCATAAAGAATCACTCAGAGATTCCAAGCCGCTGTCTAAATCTATACTATCAGTCAAAATGTTGGACTCTTTCCCCTTCAGAGTGCATTAATACCAAAGACATCCAAACTACAGAACACGTATGGAATTTTGTAGTAGACAAAATGTTTTATATATTTGATTATATATTTGATCTCCACCTTTTTGTAACAATGTAAAATATAAAAAAACTGAAACAAATTCTTTGTTCTTTGCTAAGTTATAAACACATTATTGATGCCATAAGTCAATTCTTGTTTTGGCATAATTTCAGCATCTTCATTACAACATTAAAAGTAATAAAAATAAAGATAAACCACTGCAGGAGAAGGTGTGTCCAAACCTTTGGCTGGTAGTGTACACTAAAGATCTGATTATTTGTGTTCTAGTCTTTCTTAACCCTGGTCTTTAAGGTGCCATGTTCTGCTTGTTTTCACACTATCGCTGTCCTACCCACTGCTGATTACCTGGATCAGGTGTGTTCAGCCAGTCAGAAGCTTTGAGTGCAGGGACAGTTGAGAGCCACAATTTTGGCGGGTGATCTTTCATCGTGTTCACTGGTTTCTTCCCCACTGGCACCTTCCCTGCATCAATTAAATCAATGAGGGATTTTTCCATGCAGGGCTATGGTAGAGAAGGGTCTAGAATAACTCTACCAGCAGTGACCATAACTTAAAATGGCATCAATCACTAGTGAAAGTAAACATTGTTCCTCTGGATGAGATGTCCTTTCCTTTAACAATGCTCACACTTTAACAACTGTATATGCAGCAGTGCAGAGGGTTGGAATGATTCAGCGAAGCAGGTTTTCTGTGCCCATATTTATATTTTATCTCCCTAAAGAGAATCTAACATGTGTTGCCAAGAACTCCTCTCAGGAGTTAGATGGTAAACAACAGCTTCTTGCCTCTTGAGATGCTCTCTGTTAGTTTTCTGTTCAGTTTGTGAGGTTACTACTGTACATGTCTTTTAAAAGTATGTCACTTCACTGCTTGTTCTGAAACTGAGAACAAATAAATTGAACAGATGGTACACCACACCACAGCGTTCTGCCCATGACTTCCACTGAAATATGATTCACTGCATAAAAAAGAACAGAGGATGGACTTTAATCAGGCCAATGTGTCACATCTGCATTATTTAACAGCACTGTCAGAGATTTTTACTCTAATTAGTGAATAAGCAAATGTTGTTTGTGTCTTGCTTAGTGGAAAAAAAACTCTAAAGTGTTTTCTGTGTGTGATTATCAAAAGGCTTTAAACTCTTAAAGGAGAAGTTATGAATCAATAATATCAGATTCACACTGGAAGCTGCTCTTGTTCTGTTTTAACCTGATTGTGCTGATAGAGGCGTCAGATCAGGCTCTTATGTTTTCAAAGGGCAGTTGCAAACATATTTCATTGTTTAATTTGGACAATGTCTACTGATATGTTGGACCTTGTTTATCCAGTCTTAACATATCTGTCTCTGTGAGTCTCCAGTACAGTGAAGGTGAACAGAAACAGACCTCACTGCAGTTATAGTAATATGGTTTTAAAAGGTCTTGATTCCATATTTAGGTCCACATGAAATCGGTCCTGACATTGAATCATTTTACTTTAAATTAGTTCCTCTGTTTCTAAACAACCTAATGTTTGGCCTCTTGTTACAAGATGTGCAGATACTGATGCACCTGTTCTAACCTCCTCTCAGTCCTGTATGTGCATGTTTTTTGTTTTTTGTGTGACCAGTTTCATCCCTTTATGGCCCTGAAACTAACTGGTGTGTATGTTCATAACGCTTAGCCAAAACAACCTGGTAGTTGTAATGTTGTGGTGGACAGGCATCAGCACACAGTATTCAACTGCCAGGTAAATGTTCCTCATGCTCACAGTCAGGTGGTTTTAATGTTGTGGCTCACATCTGTAAGTCTTGATTGGATGATGATTTAATAAGGTGCAATTTAAATCCAGCTGAACTGGAGCAACGAGCCAACACAACAAATAATGTGTCAATGTTCAGTACTTCTTAAATGCTGTGATTTAGTCATGTACAGTATACACTGGAAATACAGCTGTATGCGTATGCAGTATTAATAATTCTGCTAACTAGCTTCAGTTCACTCTCCAGTTTACTGCATGTTACAGAAACGCGTACACACTGACAGATCGTCAGCAGATTCTAGTCCCGTGTCTCAGTGTCTGAACATGATACTGCAGGGACCATAGCTGACTGTGCAAAGGAAAAGTTCTGCTGATTTTTATTCCATCTTTGATCTTCAGCTGTTTACTTGTTTGTTTTACTCTCCTTTTTTTCCTCCTCCTCCTCCTCCTCCTCCTCTCTGCCCATCCTCAGAGATTTGACTGAGTGCGCAGGCAGTTGCATCAACAGCAAGATTACAGCGTAATCACATCGACTGAACCTAGATCTTGAACACTGTTACTGTACAGGAAGCTCATTTATTATGTATTAGCACTAAAAAACAAAACCGCAGCGACTAATGTCACATGTCATGCCTCAGGTTAATTTAAATTTTTAACAATTTCAAACCAGAAGACAACAGAAAACTCTGTCGCTAATTTATCTTAAAGAATGTACTAAACTATTGATTTTAAGGGTAAAACTGTCATGATACTGAAAAAGTTCTCATAAAACACAGAACATAAAATAAATAACCGGTGGCAGAAATCAGATACCCCAGATACAAAAGATACCCCCTCCTCCCCAGTTTTTTTCTCTGCACAGATAAAGGTGGGAAGCAGAACTGTAGTAGGTGGATGGGTTGATGTGATTAATGCTGATGCTCAGTGTTTAACATGTTGCATAATCATAAATGGGATTTGCATGTAACAAACACTGTCTATTACTGTTTAGAAGTCTCACAAGACAAACCACATTTCACACACGCTACATGTCTGTATTATGACTTGTTAAAGCAGAACGATTATAGTAACTATGTTAAGGTGAATCTGTACTTCTCACTGTTAATATTAAATATGAATATTTTCTCTGCGTAGAAGTGTATAGAAGGCTCCAGTGATTTAATTCACTGTAGACATCTCTGTTTCCTCCCTCCCCTCTCTTCTCTTCTCTCCTCCCCACTCAGGGAGCCGCGGTGCAACAGCGGGACCTCCTCCTTGACAGAGCTTTTCTCCTCTGGATGTTATGGCTGAAATGGTACGTAGGCTCAGTCAAAGGATAAAAATATAGTTGTAATTACAAGGGATGAATAACAGACGAGACTGGTGCCTGAGCATGAGGCTGGTTTAGAAACACAGATGGTTTTCCCTCTTTGGAGAACAAAAACTTTTACTGCTTGCAGTAAAAATCTAATTATCTCACCTGTGATGGATTACTGTGACCCGGTAAAGGTCAAGGGTGCCTGGGATTAAGACTAGATGACATGGATAAAATCTAGATTCAGTGGAAATGCGAATGAGAAAGCGTTCACAGAGAAAATCGCTACAGGACACAGAAGGTCGTGTTTTACCCTAGTAAAACTAGATTTGTGTTGAATATTTTTGGCTAATCCTGAATTTATTTCCATTATATTGATCTAAACCTATTTTTGCAACAGACAGCCAGTAACTATTTGGACACATTGAATTAAAAAAATAAAATGACCATGAGGTTAAAGTGCTGACTTTTTATCTAATGGTCCTACTGTCTTCTTACAAGTTAATACAATTGTACACGTTAGAAGGTTAGATTGAATCAAATTGTGTTGGTTCCTTTTCTTTTTACACCCTGTTTCTACGGTACCAGGCCAGTTTGAGGACTTGTTCAGAGCGAGAGCCTCATTTTGAACCAGTTGTTCACCGTTCCACAGCCAAAGAACTGGCTCTCAGACAGGAACGCTGGTGCCAGAGCCAAGAGCAGGGGCTGAATTCTTGACCAACAAGACCAACTAACACGTTGCTGTAAAGATAAACATCAGTGTATCATTGATTAGATTTAACTGCAGTTGATAACCTTTTCCATCAGTAACTCTGGTTCTTCTTACTGATCATTTTAGAAGCTCCAGTGAAAAACTGAGGTACACCATGTAAATTGACATGAAGTGAATCATATTCATACTTCTTCAAGTGTGTTACTGATAAATGTGTTTTATAAAACTCACCTGAAGTGAAACTATCCTTATACTGAATGTTTCTTTATATATCAAACGCTAAATGTAAAAATAAGGCCGCTCTTCTCTCACAATGTGATGGACAACAGCAAAACTGTAGGAAGCTGTGCTTGTTGCTGAGTTCATGACTGAACTGCTGAAGTCTGTCTCAGAAAGACAGCAGCAGACTCTACATGACCCAAAATATGTGAACACTTCTGTCTAGGACATGTGATCTGTTAACTATGCAGTTGGACATGGAACTTAAGCCTTTTATTTATGATTTTCTCATCGGCTCCATGTCTTCCTCTCATGTGATGCAACAACACTAAAGTTTTCCTCTGCTTCTGCTTCTTATTCTGCTAATAAAGGAAGTTGGCGAGGAACAGAATTCCTTTTCAGCCAGGGAGGATTAGGTCCTTGTCTTCCTCCATGTGGCTGACTTTTTTTTAAACCCTCCATACAGACACAAACTACCTGAGGTGTGTTCACCTACATACATACTGTATGTCAGTCTACAGCAAGAATACCTCTAGCCTCAGTGTCCTTTAAATGTTTGGCCCTAAAGAAAGTAATCATTGCTGAGGATTATTGTTCTGCTGCATTAAGAGGGAAACTGGAAGACGCTCCACACTGTTTATCCTGAATTGATACACGTTCAACACCTTCAGCAACTAAAGCTGAAATCATCAGGCCTGATGCAGGAACGTTTCTTTACAGTTTCTGCTTCTCATCCCAAATCTCTGACATTTTTCTGAGTGAGTGAATTTAGACGGCACCGAGGAAAGAAATGTTCTCTAAAATCATGTCACTATTGCTGCAGTAGCTGTTCACTGTGTGTGTAAAAACTTCTGGCTGCTGTATGAAAACAGTTTCTCAGTTTGCAGCTGTGGGCTTGACTTGCTTTCAGAGGTGCTCCAAGCACTGAAGGTATGAGTGTGATTTAATTTATGATTTTTATTAGCCTCTCTGTGCGGTTAGTAAATTAAAGCAGCAGGTGGTAGGTGTGCACTGAGCTCGTGAGTGGTAGAATTGATAATGTTTTGGCCCTTTTCTATTTAGTGCGGCAGCCAAATATCTCATTTATGCACTTTTGTAAATGAGAATTTACTGAGCTTTGTGGTTCCAGCAGCACGATTTCATGGTCTTTATAGCACATTATCCAACCTGTGTCTGCAGGTTTGTGTTTGTGCTCTAGAGTGTTTATTCTCTCGGTTCATCTCTCCGTCCTTAAATCTGTGTCATTTATCTCATGCGGTTCCATTGATTGTCCCCCCCATTGCTCTGCCTGGCAGTGATTGGACACTTTTCTCCACTTGTCTCGTCTCCCCACTGCTCCCAGCAGCAGCGGAAAGACAGAGCCTTAACATATTTATCTGAGCGGCTTCAAATTTCATCCTCAATTTTCCTCTGCGTTTTGTTTTATAGTATGTTCTGTTAGATGTTATCTCAAAATGTCGCCATGGGATGTGCCATAAGAGACATTTCCTATTGTAGCAGTTTGACTGCAGACATCATGACTTGTTTTTCTCTTTAAATTAGACTCATTTAGTCTGGACCCAGATGGCAGCCAGCGTCTGTCAGGCAGATGACAATGTGACTGCTTAGAGATAAAAAAGTGGGGCATGGATACAGCACTGAAGGTCTTGGTGTGTGTGGGTAGTGGTTCAACTTTTGTTACTGAGCATAAGTGAGTGAATATGGCAAAGACAAGAGAGAACTAGGGCAGGAGTTCTAGGCAGAGCAGAGAGAAACCGAACGTACTGATCCTGAGTCACGCTTCTCTGGGCCCAAAACATCTAAACATTCCAAAAGCGGCTAAAATGAAAACCAGCAGGACTGAGGGACAAAGGTGACAAACCACATCGTCTTGAAGTTGGAGCTTTCCCCACACGTACTTGGTTTTAAAAATATTTTTGATCAGCTCACACAGCAGCTCACACAAGCTACCTACAGACAAAATGTCAGAGTTATAGTGGTTGCTGCAAATTTAGTCCATGTGTCTGGTGTGACCACAGGTTAGCACTTGGTCTAACCACCGTGGAATTGAGCTTGGCTTTATTTCAATTGCTCCAGCTGTGATTGCTATTGAGAAGTGAGATAGATGGATGTATTGTGTGATATCTCGGTCATTTATATACACAATAAAGGCCTTATGTGTCTGTGACAAAGGCAGCAGAGGCAGTGTGGTAGCACTTTACAGCCCAGTAATAGGTTAAATGTGCACTAATATTTAGGAAAATAAAAAGGTAATAGCATCGTAATAACAGCTAAGAGAGGGTGTAATGTTTCATAATAAGGTAGGAAGGAGTAATATTTAGGTAACAACAATGTAACTGAGTAATTATTTAAACAAAACTTTTACAAAGTAGAAGAACAGTTCAAAAACAGTTCCTACGGTCACTCACACATCTTTTTACTGATTCTGTTATTCAGGAGTGACTTTGGTTTTATCAAACATGTGCACTGAGCTTCCCTCAGATTTTGGTGTCAGCTCAGTGGTGGAGAGAGGGGCACTAAAGCCAGTTGAGCACACTGTTATCCCTTTCCTAATAAACAGGTTCCAGGACTGGTTCAGAGCTAGCGCTTAATTTTGCACCGGTTATTTGTGTTGCCACAGCCAAAGAACCGGCTCCTGGCCAGGAAAATTGGCCAATCAGATATTGCCACTGCTTACATTTCATATCATCGCTGTCATGTTGTTTGTTTGATGTGATGGTAGAAACAGGTAGTTTTCACAGCGTCATGTGTCTCATATGTGTTTCCAGGTAGTTACTGTAGCTCTTGGTGTTTTCCTTCCACATGTGTTGCTGACCCACTGTTATCTAGGTACCAATCTTTTAGCTGGTTATTATTTTAAAAAATATGGCATTGTATGTTGTTATTATTAAAATAATGATCTTTACATTGTTATTATGTTACCCTATTATCAAAACTCTATTATCTTCATGTTGCCCCACTATTGTTATTTCCAAACTATTACCCCACTGTTAGCCTGTTATTAGCAAACTGAAGTGCTACAGTTTTGTGTGATAAGAAAACACCACACTGCCTCTGCTGCCTTTGCTATGGAAACATTATGTACAACATTTGTGGTCGAAGGACAGAGACACCATCACTATCATACTCTGTAATGGAGTCGCTGAAACGCTCGCTGATAATGAGACAAAAACACTTAATGATTAATCAGGTCTGCTTTTAAAAACATCTCGGCGTCTACACTGACAAGCCTCTTTCTGGCACGTTCTTGTTGAAATCCTTTGTTCTTGGTTGAGCAGACACTCTGTGCTTTTAGAAAGCTACGACTCGACAGTGCAGACAACAGACTGATGTTTTTGTTTTATCAGTCAATCTTGGAGAGTCTAATTAGGTACAGTATCGAGGCGTGGTGTGGTAACTTGTCACTGCAACTCAACTCTAAGCTCATTTGTCTTATAAAGGCTGCTATGAAGATGATTGGGAGAAAAGCTTTGCCTTCAGTCATTATGACATATGTGCTGAGAGAGACACTTCAGAGTTCACAGCAGGGTCCAAATGAGCATGTGCATAAAATTTTGTGTATAATGTCATGGCTGCACAGCACCGGCATCGTTTGGCGATCGCAGCTTATTGACATCAGCATGAATGTGCTTCACCTGATGATTAACTGCTTCATCACTTCATCAGCACAGTATGCACACACAACTTTGGTTTTATCTAAACCTTCATCTGGTAGCTTTTTATAACAAAACTTGCTGCTCAGCACTGGAAGATGGCTGCTCTGTCATCTTTTTATCTGCCTTGATGTGCCGTTATCGCACACAGCCAGACATCCATCAGCACTGTCATGTCCAGGATCCAGTAGCTTCTTTTCAATAGTCAATAATGATGATATTACAGAGTTGCAAGCTTATTAACCCTTTAAAGCCCAGTCCAAGAAATAATAGTCACAACATCCTATTTTTTTAACTGGAGTGTGTATTGCACACTTTGTTGAAAAACATAAAGAAAAATTTTAAGAAATTATTTCTAAATGTAAGATTTTTCATTTATTACATTTGATACATCCGAAGTTTTTGATAATTATTTAATCAAAAGATTTTTGTGTATCAAATATGATACCATTGGCCTTATAGGGTTAATTATTATGGTCTTATGTTGGTATTGGTGGAGGCAGCACCAGTGTTCACTGACCCACTTCTGCCACATATAGGGTGAATTAATAATTCATATTGAATATATGTGTGGTGCTGTGGGTGCACTCAGCCTTTAGTTTGTTCAGGGACAAGATGAATGAGCAGGATGAAATTTCTAACCTGCAGACCTCTGGTTCTGATCCTCTGTTGTCTCTTCCAGTTGATTTACAGCAAAAGTTTGGTTCTGTTTTTCTTGTTGAAACAGGAATCAATAAATATTAATTGGTCACTGGTGGTGGAAGTCGTGTGTTTGTTCTGCAGCTAATCAGATTGGAAGCTAAGAAACGTCACTGCTTCATGTTCTTTGATAAAGAAGAAAAGTTGTTTTCCTTTTTTCGTGACGCTGGGTTCAGCTGTCGTCTGATCCACGCTGAGCGCACAGAGCGAGGAGTTGTCCACCCGCGAGTGTGGCACAGACAGAAGCTGTTTACTCTGATGAAGCGTTTGAATTTTGTTGGTTCTCGCAAACTACATTTACAGCCTGTCAGAGGCAGCTCGCTGCAGCCTGTTTCCTTCTTCCCTCGTAAAAATAAAAAATGATCCAGTAACACAAAACACCAAACTGTGTTGTTTGTGGATCAGTGCGCTTTGCAGGAACGCCTTTCATTAGTCGGAACAAATAATGTGAACTTTTTTTTATCAGTATAATAAAATTACAAACAGTATGTGCATAAAAAAACATATCATATTCAAAGTCATATTTTTGGATATTTCATATATGATTCAGGGGAAATTTGCCAAAACTTGTGAATTCACACATTAGAAAAGGCATTAAACTGTGTCATGATATAATCTGAATTTAGTCACATTACCAGTAGTGTCAAAGCTTTAGCACAACCTTGACACGTGGGACATTGATCCCATGTTCACACTGTAATTCTGCTGAGAGCTGATAGAGCTGGAAGTGGTCCGATAATGAGCTGAGGTCCTTTAAAGAAGCCAATTAGCCCTAATGGGCTACAGTTTCTGGCAACTCGGGGGAGAGACTGGAGCTCTATACTGTACACACCTCACACTCACACACTCATCTTTCCTCCTGGCTCCTGCTCAGTTTCATAGTACAAACACATGCAGTAAATACACACATGGGAACACATGCTTTCTCTGTTTGTCCTGAAATGTCTGCCTCTGGGAGATGCTTGTTTGGTCCCTGGTGTCTGTGGAGACAGTTATTGATCAGGAGAAAATAGCTGCTTCAGTTTGATCTCAGTCTTGAGGATTCATTACTCCGCTGCTGCTCTTATTCAGGCTAATACCAGCAGGGGAAGAAGAGGAAGGAGGAAGAGACAAACATTCTGTCCAGTCACTCCACAGTGTTTCAGTCGGTCCACATTAAGGCAGGGACATACTAAGGGAGTGTAGAAATGATTATGGCTGGAACGTGGTCGTGACGACTGGTCTGTTAAACTCTGGATCCATCGGTGCTGAGCGTTAGTAGAGAAAATCTTTAATCTCTCTAGTCTTTAGTCTTAAGACCCAGATTTTTAAACCATATTTGATGTTTCCAACTAACATCTACGAGCATTGAAATAACAGGAAAATATGCTCCAACTACAGATTCACCTGAGGTTGCATCGTTTTACAAAGTGAATTTGCCTCCACTTCCCTCTGTAGGCTCCATCCTCACAGTGTGAACTCACTAAAATTCTTGGCCTCTCTTAATGTTATGGACAGCTCTGCACAGTGACAAGTAAATCTCCCTGCACAGCAAATCCCCAAGGACCTGGACTAGGTACTGAATAAGCCCACATGGAATTTGAAAACACATGATCTCTCAGTTTGAGAATTTCATCCATGTCAAGCTGGTCACTGAAAAATACTCCACGTGGGATAAACTATTAAGACATCATATAAAACTAATTAAAGCAGTTGTCAGTTTGAAGGCTGCAACATGTCACATACAGTATGCTGACCCAGGCTCAAGCTCACTTTGCTGCCATCTTCTAGACACTGTTGCTGCTCCCTGACTCTGCGCTGGTCCCTGTGGACCAGTCTACAGCAGCAGCAGGAAGATTTCAGATAAATCTGCAGTTCCGTGTTTTATACATTGATAGTTTCTGTTTTTTAACGTGACCAGATTTTCTGCTCTTTATAAATTCACTGGTCCATTATGAATAAGTGGGGTGTTTGTTTTAGTGTTAAAGTGACCACTGACAGACACAAACTGTTCACTGACTCCCCAGCAGCCAAAGACAACCTGGCTGGTTTGTTAGGTAGATGCTCCACTTGCACTGGAATAGTGAGGGTCAGGGTTCCCACACAACAATGAACCATAAACAAAAATCACACGGTTGCAAATCTCAGTGTTAAGTGTTGAGATTTGCAACATAATATCAACAACATTATGTTGAAAGTCACGCATTCAGGACCGCAGTCTGGCCACAATTATGTAAACCCACTTAACTCTGCAGCCCTGAGCGCTTTGGTGTGTTTTCACTGTGAACCTCCTACTATTTTTTTTCCTCGTAGTAACCAAAATGGGCGAACATAGTTTTACCAGAGCACTGAGTGTTTGAGCACATAACATCTGCTGTCACATACATGTTCTTCCTCTGTCCCATGAACCCGCATGAATCCACAGCTGAAAACAAAATAGTTTTCTTTAAAGCTTGAATAATAAATAAAATCACCCCTGGATGACCTGCCTTAGATCATGGAACCATGAACTCTGAAAATCCTGAAGGAGAATGTTTGGCCATCAGTTTGTGAGCTCGAGCTCAAGTGAACTTGAGTGATGCAGCAGGAAACACACCAGCAACCTCAGAATGGCTCAAATGCAAAATGAAAGTTTTGGAGTCAAAGTCTGGTCTTAAATGTGATTGAGATGCTGTGTCATGACCTTAATTCACGCTTGAAATCATTGTGGCTGAATTAAAACAATTCTACAGGAATAAAGGCCAAAATTCAGAGCCATTCCATAGTGATGTGAAAACCTGTTACCAGTTATTGCAAAAGCTTAATTGCACTTGTGGCCAACAAGGTTGCCATAACTACTTATTAGGTTTAGGGGGCAGTTACGTTTTCACATATGGCTATCTTTGTATAATATTAAAATTTGTTTGATGACCTGAATCATTTATGTGTGAAAATGTGCAAAAAGTAAAAAAAATCAGAAAGTTAGCAAACACTTTTTCACAGCACTGTGTGCAAGTATTGTTTGGTGTTTAATTCAAACACTGTATGCTTATGCTACTTGAGGCCAGAAAGATACTGGTGAATTGTACTGTTGTCCAGGGCTGCACCTAGCAATTATTTTGTTGTCAATTAACCTATCGATTATTTTTACGATTAATTGCTGCGATTTTTAAAATTTGTACTAAAAAATACAAATTTCAATTCATCAATCATTTATATTTAAATATTTTATTCAGTTATGTTGTCTTTAAACAAACAGATACGACAAAGCACTGCAGGGCATTATTCAGCAACAACATGTCAGTCTAAACTGGTAAACAGTCTTTAAGAGACTAATAAAAAGTCTGTCCACAATATAATTAAAGAGCTTCATTCAAGTTAAAAGAATGTGGTGTGATCTACATTTAGCAGTTCAACAGCTAAAGAAATAAAACAATGCAAAATTCAAATTTATTCTAAAGTTACAAAACTTCAATTCAAGTAAATGGATATTGTGCAATATAATCAACAGCGTTTCCTCTATCATTATATACACCTCCGCTGCCCCTAAAAGGTGAAGTTCATTTTATGTAATAGTATTTTCTGTATAGTGCCAGATCACACAAGTCATTTGTTATCTTTCCTATGGACGACGTCTATATCTTGTGCTTTTATTAAACAAGCTAAATAACCTGATGTTATTTATCTATTTACACAACAGCATTTCTGCACATGGTCTCCTGCATGTCAGTGCTACTGCTGTAATGATTTCTAATTTGCAGAGCTCTCATAGCATCATGTTGTTGGTCTCTGCTTAAAATACTCCCATACTTTAGATGATCGCAGTCTTTTTTTCACTCACTCTTCACCAGACTTCATGCTCTCGCTACACACAACCATGTTACTAACTTACTTACATACATAAATTGACGTGTTTTCGTAATCGGTTACGTCGATCACATCAACAAATCGCCCCACCCCTACTGTTGTCATATTGTCATTCATATTATTACTCAGAAAATGTTATAAACTGTTGTAAGTTGATTTTACACAGTCTCAGAGGACAGCGATGTCCTAAAATATCTGGACCAAAAATGGAATCATCATAGAAAATGTCTGTGTCTGTGGAGACCGTTATTGATCGTTAGAAATAACTTTATCCTTGAAGAGCAAAAGTCAAACTCATCAAATCTTCATGACAAATAAAAAAAAAAAAAGAGACCATAAAAATAAAGTATCATTTAAAATCAGATTCAATCTATCAACCCTTCAACTTTTTTTTAACGTGCTCTTCTCACTTACTCTTTTAGTCACTATTGACTCGTTGATTCTACTTCACTGTTGCTTTGTTTGCCGCTGCCAATAAAACCGAACTTCCTGCAGATGTTTTCCATTAAAATCTGTCAGGAAGGGGAAGGATTAGATTTTTGAATTTCACTGACGGCAGCTTAAAACAGAATGAATGAAGAAAAAACGGCAAGCTAGAGCCGACTGCTGTTAGTGGTGATAGATCCATGTTTCTTGTTATCTCTGCAGTGACTATTTGAAAATTAGCTTTATTTGTGCAGATTATATTGTTGTGCTGTGCTTATGCTCATTGCAGCAGTCAGATAAACGCAGTTTAATTAATGTTTAGTTTTTGCCATAGTCACATTAATTCCTTAATGGCACTGTGTCAAAGCTGAACACCTAAAAACTCTAATCTTTGATTTGAAGCTTGAAAATGATTGAGATATTGATGATGAATGTGGAAATCGTGTCAACAAGAACAACGTATTCCTCATCATTAAGACCGGCAAAGAAAAAGGAATTTGCCATTGAGTGTACACACCTGCAGCCGTTGCCATATTTAACCACTGCTCAGAATCTGTGATGCTAATGTACAATGCTCAATCATTTCCTTCAATCCGAGCCTGATTTTTATTTTTCCCCGCAGTGAAACAAATTATAAACGTTATCAGTGAATCCTCTGCAGTTGTGATCTCTGTTCATTAGCAGCACATTCAGGTTTTTTCTTCTCTCGCGCTCTGAACCATCTAATTGGGGCGGCTGGTTTATTAGATTTGCAGGCGGCAATTGTACGTAGGAAAACGCCACTGAGATAAGGCCGCATGATTGCTTTCATTTAAGTTGCTGCCACCCTCTCTGCCATTTACCTCACAGAGTGGATTGTGTCTTCTCTGCGATCAAGATGCACACAGCAGCTTGGAGCAGAAGAAAAGCAATTTCACACCAGAAAGTTCTCAGGAGCAGGAACAGGGAGTGGGAACCACAAAACACACACAAAAACCACATTTCCCCCCTTTTTCTTCCAATCCCTGCTCTGAAATTGATAAGATAAACAGCCGTATAGACCTGAGCTTGGATTTCCCAGAAAGCTTTACGGCTCCAGAGGGATGAGGTCTGACATTTGTGTAATGGAGACCAAGTGTGGCTGTTGTGGCCAATGCCACTGTAGAGCGTGATAGGAGACACAGATGTGTGAGATTCTCCGTCTTATCTGCTGTGAGATATGTCCGAACGGAGGCTCAGAGGAGGCCTCACACAAAAGCAGAAAGGCTTTATCACTTTGAGCATTATTGAAGCCTCCTTTTCGTTTGTTTGCTCTCTGCCTCAGCATTGTTGGAGAGCAGGAAGAGAGGCTGGTGCGGGCTATTGCAGGACTCTGGAGGATGCCAGTAACAATTATTGTGAATATGTAATGACCACTTTGCACAGAGCGGCATTCACATAAAGGTTAGAGAAGAGCTTCATGACTGGAGGGTCAATAACTCAAGAATTTCATTAAGTTCATCTGAGACCAGGAAGCAAGGCAGTAAACGTCCTACAGAGACTGTGTCCTCACAAGGCTGGATAAAAACTAAATCCAACAAAAAATAACAATAACAATAATTTTTTCAATGCCCTTAGAAGTGGAAAATATAAAAACATCAGTGTTCAGACACTGTCAGGATCCGTGTGACCTCCAACTCTCTTAGCGATGGATTTGGGAATACTTATCATTTACTACCTTTGTCATTAGGAAACTGTATTGATGCTTACAAAAGCATTTCAGTTTTTTTCAGTGCTGCAGAAAGACTATATTCTGTTTTGTCATTGTAAATGACAAAGTAGAATGTGATTAGCAGATTAGCTGCAGCCAAGTCACTGTTTCATATCGTATATACATATATTAATTAATACATATATTTTACATGTAAGACTGCAGCTAACCAGCTTCACTGATGAAGCTATTGATTATTTTTATGCATGCATTTCTTATTTTGTGAATAATGCTTTGGTTAACTTACTGATAAACAATAATAAATTAACTTCTGTCAGAACAAAACTGTAGCTCTTGTGTGGTGTCCCTGGTCTGCAGTGGTCAGTGTCCATCAAAAGTGGTCCAAAGGAGAAGCAGTGGTGAACAGGGGCAGGGTCATGGGCGGCCAAGGTTGATTGATGCACGAGTGGAGTGAAGGTTGGGCCGTGTGGTCCAATCCAACAGGCGAGCTACTGTAGGTCGAATCGCTGAAGAAGTAAATGCTGGTTCTGATGGAAATGTGTCAGAATATGCATTGGATTGTAGTTTGTTCCGTATGGAGCAGCATAGCTGCAGACCAGTTAGGCTGCCCATGCTGACCCCTGTCCACCACTGAAAGTGCCAAAAATGGACATGTGAGCATCAGAGCTGGACCACGGAGCAAAGGAAAATTGTGCCTGGTTGGATGAATCACATTTTCTTTTACATCACATGGCACCAGGATGTACTATGGGAAGAAGGCAAGCCAGTGACGGCAGTGTGATGCTTTGGGCAATGTTCTGCTAGGAAACCTTGCATTCTGTCATTCATGAGAATGTTACTAATATTTATAATGTTACTATATTACTGTGCTATGTGATTTTCACAGTACAAATACAATTTTACATTTTCTACACATCAATTTAAATTGTGCTGTAATTGGAAAAACAGTAGTAATACTGGTATGACTGGAAAAAACAGTGATATGATGGCATGGCAATAATATCAATGAAAATACATTAAAACTATTGTAAATAAAAGGCACTAAAGTTACTGTAGGGTTGTTTTTCAATGACTAGCAAGCAGGTTGCTGGCAGGCCTGAGCCTGTCATACAGGCGAGAGGCAGGCTACACCCCCAATAACAACATCATGTAGTGAAATTAGTTCAAGTGAATCTCGTGTTGTTTTTAATCTAAAACTGTGTTCACAATCATGTTCGATCATGGTGCCTCTGTCGTCTCAGTGCAAAGCTGAAAACTCACGGACAGATTTGTGATGAGAAGGCAGATGCACTTTACAAACACAGTCTAACCTTCATCTGATGTCTCCATCTATATTGACCAATCCCCACCTTTCTCCAGCTCACCCTTCAGACTTCAATATGCTTCATATAAGCTATGCAGGTGTTATGTTCACACTCGCGGGCCAGCTCGGCCAGTCTATACCCTGTGGGGTCCAGAGTGGTGCCCACCTGTTTTCACACAGTCACACACATGACCTGTGTGATGTGGGTGTGATTGTTGCATTGTGTTTTTCAGAAGTTAGAGAAGGACAGAAACAGGTAGATTACCGGATGAGCACTAAAGCCTTGATGAAAATGACCTCCATGTTAGAAATTCTGTCAAGTAAAGGTCAAAAAAGTATTCAAGCACATTCATGGTGCTCAGTTCAGTCTGAAGGTTCTATGATAAAATTGGATGCAAATTAGATTTTCTGTTCATTTCAAATTAGTACATTCAGTCCTGCAGGCACAGGCAGGGACAGACACTGTAGGTCATGTGCTAGTTGGCACAGAGTTTTCTGTTTGGCACACTTGGCTTGGTAGACGGCACTGGTTGGCACTGAACATGGACCTACCTAGTCTGCTGTCTGGCTCCTGTTGGATTTAGTTGTTGATTCTCAGACAACATCTTTTTACACCTTTACTTTCACACCTTTCTACAGCAAAACTATTTCACTTGCATAACAAAGACTATGTGCAATAATTTGTTTTGGTGAATAGCCTTTGGAAAAACTATTAGTATTATTAGTTAGTGTTTTTCACTGAAACTCTGCTGTTGTCTGTGATGTGTAGAATAAATGCAAATGGCTGTTGTTACTTTCTGTTTAGCATTTTTTTTACTGTTGATAGCTGTGAAGATTTAAATGTTGGCCTGCAGGACTGTGTTGTAGCTTTCAATCGTATCATGGACACCATAGAATAAATCTCTTGATTTATTCAACATTTACATTATTCATTTGGCAGATGCTTTTATCCAAAGTGACATTGTATGTATATATATATATACACACACACATTAATTTAAAATGATATAAAACTAAGAAAAGCAGCATATCAGAGCAGATGTGAATCATTTGGTAGGACAGTCTTTCCCAGGATTGGTTTGACTCCTGGGCTACCTGTTTAAGTGTTTTTTGGACACAGAAACCTGAACCCTTAAATGTAATGACCCAGAATTTCCAAAAAGTGATTAATAAAATATCAATAATAATAAAAATAATAATAATAATAATAATAATAATAATTATAGCACTTTAAGGTCAGGATAAGAATGTGGACTGGCTTAATGCAGAAAAATGTAATAGTCATTTCACACATGATGCCTGTATTACAATAAAATATAAAAACCCTAACCAAAGTGTTCCTCTTGTCGAAACCCAGACTCACAGAGGACTCAAGACTTGAACGTGGGTCTTTGGTTTGTGTAGCTTCAATTAATCCATTCCTGGAATAATATGTTGTACCACAACGTAATTATTATATGATTACATTTGCTATGAATTGTGGATACTTGATCATGTTTAAGGGTTAAGTCAGGAGCTAGAACACTCTGTCACAAACCAACAGTAATCATTGGGTATTTTAACAATGTTGATGATCCATGAAGCTCAACCACCATTTTACCTGAAATAAAAAGCACCTGTGCTAACGTCAAAAGATTTTTTTTTTCTACAACTGCTGCATCTTGTAATAAGGCAGATGTATTTACTGATTGCACCACATGTTCAGACCATTAACAACTGACTGAGATCAGGATCAAATTGTATGTTCACTGAACTTTCCTGTGTTCTCTCTCCCTTAACCTCCAAGCACTAATTTAAACGTATTAACTTTAGTTTTGAAGCAGGATATTTGGTGTTTGGCTCAAGCAGTTTATAAAAAATTGGGTGTTTCTGATTTTGTACCTTCAGCTGTAATTTCAAAGTCGGATAATTATTTAATCAGCATCTACATAATTATAGTGAAGAGAACAACAAGAAATCATTTGAATAAACACTTGTTTAGTTTTTTTAATGATAGACACTGTTAATCAAATTGCTTGTTAATTACTTCTGGGCATCCAGTTGATTTATCAATTCTTATTTTCAAGATGTCCACAAAGAACCAACATTTGGTTTTGATTTGTTGTTTGGTTTAAAAAATAAATAATCTGTATTTTACTCCTGTCACACCTGTTTTTTGTTGTCGTCATCGTCCTCTGCATTACGTATCAAACATTCTCCCAATTCAGATGCAGTAGAACACTGAGGTAATGTCCTGCAAGGGTGGAACAGGAACAGAGAACATCTCTTTCCTTCATTACATCTTTATGGACACACTGGTTTGCCTCGAACAACTCTCTCTGTGAGCTCGCCTTCATCTCAGACACTCCTGGCTGTCCTCTCATCACCTCTCTGGCTCTGATGTGCATGTTAATGTGTATTTGTATATGAAACTCCATCTGTTGTTTCATATCCATACACTGGGGCTACGGTCTCTAAAGCAGCAACACAACACACCTCGTGAAACCCCACACACCGGCAGATCTGTTGTTTTCTTAACCTCATTCACTACGACTTGTGAACACGCATCTGAAGGAGTAACAAGAACCCACCAAGCCTTTAGTTAATTAATTGTCATGCATCAGCTTCTCAGGGAAATGAGTGTTCAGTCACTCGCCCAGCAGCAAGGATTACCAAGGGAGAGAGAGGGAAGAGAGAGTGACGGAGCAGATAAAAAGAGCCGAGAAGAAAAGGAGGATGGCCTATTACGCTCCATTTAGACTCTTCTCAATTTGGAGGAACTCCGCTGTGTGTTGGCCTCTTTACACAGTCTCATCTACAGAGACGTGAGCAATGTGTACAGAAGGGAGGGAGGGCTGAGCGGAGCGATGACGGCGTTCACCATGATGACTCAGGGAAGCATGAAGAGGCATTCAGCGAGGCGGAGGCCCGTTTGGGCGGAGCTGTGTCAGAGTAGAGACTAATAATATAATTAAACATAGGCAGAATGGTACAGTTCTGGCTTCATATTCACTTTTGTGTACACTTCACTTACAGTGTGTGTTGCAGTTTGGCAGGTGGCCTCAGAAACTGTGAAGGTGGTGACGAAGGGTTAATAGGGTTCAGTCGCCACTGTTGTTCCATCAGGTACATTGTGTCTCTGTGTCTGAACTTTTGACTGCGCTTCCTTTGCTAAGTGATCAACAACCTGCAGAGAATTGTTTTCTGATTGAGGCCGAGGGAGAGTTGTTTTTCATATCATAGCTTTGATTTCATGGCCCCCAACCTGATATCAGCTTATCAGCATGAGAGCATCAAAGCTGTGGAAAAACATCTGTAAAATCAATGCTACGAAGTCAAGGTGTCCTGACATTTAGGTTGTTTCATGGTTCAGAATGCACAAACACTGGATTGTAGGTTTCCCGTAAGGACTTTTGATGCTGTCTGTGAAGTCCAGGGGGAAATAAAGCCATGAATGTGAAAACTAAAAACTTTTTTAAAGATCAAAACAATATTGTGGTACAGCACAAGCCAAAGTTCATGAGCTCAGGCAGCAAATACCCAATCACAAAGTAAGATGAACACTACACATTTCCTCAGCTGCAGCATGACTAGAATCATCATTTACTTTGGTACATTATGAAAATACCAAAGTGCTTTTCCACATGATCAAGTCACATCAGCTTAGACTTAAGAGCTATGCAAACACATAGTGTCATTACAAAAATAAACCCGACTATCACTAAGTTCTCATCTGTGTTTCCACTCTTAGTTAACGCACCTCGCTGCAGCTCACGAACAATTATTTTATTTTAATGGGTCCAGCATAACATTTTCAAATCAGATGTTTGATTCACACCTGATTTGTTGCTAAACTTTTTCCAAATGACAGAAAAAGCTCTTTTAGATTTTTGTATTAATTCATCCATGTGCAAGCTCAACCTTCCACCAAGCCTGAGATGCTCATGTCTTCACACAACTATGTCTTCAGTATCGCAGCATCACAATTCTTTATTGTGGAGAAGAATTATCATGATATAGTGTCACAGATCTACTTCATGCTGGACACCAGCGATCTCTGAAAGCTTTCAGACAGTGTAGACTACAGTCTTAGATGAAATATGAACATTGTTTGTAGGTTGTGATTAGACAAGACCTAGAAAAGTCTGATGCACTGTTCATCCATCTCTCCAGCCTCTAAATCCCTGCATGAAGGACACTGCATGGACTGCAGGTTTGTCCAGTATGGATAAATTCTAGGAATACCGAGCTGACTAAATGTAGTCACTGCCATCTGTGGGTGAATAAACAGTAATAATAGGCATGTGCGATATGACGATATTATAGCAATATTGTTAGCATCATACTATTGTGCATATTCTATCAGATACAGTTCTATGGCCTGTGCAGTCAGTGTGACATTCCCTGTTCAGCAACAGAGGCTAAACGATGAATACAACGCTGACAAGTTGGTGTCTAAAAGTAGTTCAGCTTCAGTAATACTGTGTGGAACTGGTTTGGACTTTCCAACATTGACACATGGTGCGAAAAACAGATTGTATGTTGAATGACAACTCAATAAACCTTTTTAATAATCATTAATTTAATGCATAACTTGTATGTTCTGTCCTTGTAAGTATATTAGTTTAATTGTAAAGTTCAGTAACTTAAAAATAGTCACAGAGAAGAACTGCGATAAAATCATGATGCGTCTGAAAAAGAACTGTGATATGATGTTTTGGCCATAACTCCCATCTCTAGTTGTTAATAATAATAATAATAATAATAATAATAATAATAATAATAATCACGTTTTATTGATGTGACTGTGCTGATGGCTCTTCTGCAGGGTTTCAGTATCTGGACTAAAGACACCTTGACGTTTGCAGGAGGAACTGGGGGTCGAACTGATCCAGGTCTCAGCCAACTGCCACTAAAAGACATGACATTGTAATAATCATTAATGATTTGGTATCTGGGCAGTACTGTGAATGTCCAGAAAGTTTTTGGCTCTATTCATCATTCACCTAAAATATGGCTGCTGAAATGAATATTTCATGCCCCAAAAGACGGAGCAAAAAGGAAATTAAACGGATGTCGTTTCTAATGTTCTGCAGCTGTAAACCACAGAACATGTTCCACTGGACTTCTCAAAATGATTTAGTATTCATAAGCTTCAGGGAGGTGCTTTTCATTGTCTCCTTCTCTCTGATAAACTACATTAGATTTTAAAATATCTCAGTGCTCATGTATAACACGTCTCTTTTTGCAATATTGAACACAGTGAGACAGATTTTGGGGACTGAAGGTGGTGGTGGAGAATACAGTGGCAGACGGAGTGAGCTCAGCCCAGAGACCCTTTGTCGCTCTCAGCCAAATCCCTCTCTGTGCCTGGGAGGAGTCACGTGGCTCATTTACAGCCAGTTTTTGTATCCTGCTGAAATATTAGCAGACCGTGACATTTGACAAAAGAGAGAACAAGCTCAGTTGGTGCATTTATTTAAGCTGTCAAGGCTGAATTTGAATGTAATCTGATATCGTCTAAGGGCACCACTGGGTCATGTGGTATAATGTGAATATATTACAGTGTAAGACTCAGACTCATTCTTTCAATAACGCGGTGTCAGGCAGTGCCATGGATGTTGGCACTTCTCTACTGAAATCAAGGCTATGAATCACAACTGGGACTCCACCTCATCAGATACCACTTTACTCTCTAAGTACAACTCAATCTGTGAGCGGCCTGCTCATTAATCTGAGCTGAACCTGCTTAGGATGAAGAGGCTTCGGGGTCCAGACACAAACAGCGAGTGGAGCAGCGACCATAGCAAAGAGGCTGAAGGGGGCTAATGAGACAGATGAGCTGCAGCGAGCTCTGCTCTGCTCGCTGCTCATGTGACAGCACAGAAATAGGATCCACCAGTCAGATAACATGGCTGGGCTGAGGCTGTCACTCTCTGCAAAGTTGTGTGGGAGTGTGTGTGTGTCTGTGCCTCTGAAACCTCTACAGCACACACACGGACATGTCCATGGCTGCATGCCCATTTGTAAGAGTGCAATGTGTCCAAAGGCGCTGTGTGTGTGCAGACCTTGTTTGTCACAGCTCATATATCTCAGAGGGAGCAGGAGACTCTCCCATATGTTGCTCATGTCTGTTTGGACTGTTGTGAAAACCATCGACCCTCCTCTCACACTGCTTGTGAAACCAGCTCAGAGTCAAAGCCACTGCCACAGTCATTCTAGCCCTGTGAAAACTAACCCTTCATCAGAGTCAGATTGAAAATATTCAACATCTGTGTTCCAAACAGATTTTTAACAGATTTTAATATATTTTTGTTTTTTAACTTGATCAGACAAAACCAAGCATTTGAAGATGCCACTTTAGGACCTGGATTATTCACCTCAGTACATGGTTTAAAAAAGTTGTATATTAAATATATTGACTGCTTGATTTGATTTGTGATTGTCAGTTACTCTCTGGTATTGCTTGGTATTGTTCTTCCTCTGTCTGCACATCACCAAACATTATAAAAGAAAAGCGGAGACGTCTTTTGACACCTCTGTGTTTTTGTGTAGAACCATATTTTAGATTTTTTTGTTTCTATTGGTCAATTCGCAGCAGAGATTGACACAGAGGAGAACGTCTCTGGCCTGTTTCAAAGGACATATATTGCAATTATGTTGTGTGTGTCTTAGACAATTGAGCACTATAGCAGATCCAATCACCATCATTCTGTCAGAAAAGCTAAGGTGTACAAACAAAGAAGCATGTATCTCGCTTCAGGAAAATCCTCAGTTGAGTAATTTATGAAAATAATTCTTATGAGGAAAAGTGAAATTATAAAACGCATAAAAGCAGCTAAAAGAAGCAGCTTCACTGTGCACGTGTCACGTTTTGCCATTGTTGTTTAGTGGTGCATGTGAAGTTTGACCCTGTCAGCCAAACCACTGAAGCTGCTATTAAGATATAAGATGTCACATGAGTGGTGATGCATGTCGCACTGTGTGGATACCGTCTACTACAGTATGTCATGTCACTAAGTCGAGAGGGTTTGTGTTGAACTTTATAGAAAACCAGGCTCATTTGAAACTACTTGGTGCATAACCTGAAATATTATTGGATGTGATGGATGAATGTGATGGATGAAAGCATGTTATTCTGACACAGAAAACTGTCTATAGATCAAATCAAACCACTGCTGTAAAGAATTGCCTGCCAGTATAATAAAACTGCCCATGTAAAGACATATAAAACATTTTCATATTTAGTTATGAGATTAAAGTATGAGAATGAAGAACAGAGTCATTGACCAGAAAACGGTCAACAGATGAAGGGTGCTGAGTTCACCTCTTGTGATTCAGCCTCTTCCTGAGCTTATTGAGACCTTAAACTGCCACAAGGTGTGACTGTCTGTGTTAACTCTGATGGGCTGGCAGCCTATCCACAGTTCCACCTTGAATGCAGTGTCTGATGGGATAATCTCCAGCCCATGTGACCGTGCTTGTGAGTAACTGGGTAAAGAAAATGAATTGCTGAAATATATTTTAGCAAATGCTCTGAAATGTGCTCTCTTTGGAGCTCAAGCAAACCCATGCAACATCAGATGTAATGTGAGAACAGGTTAATATGCAGGATTAAAATTCTGTGCATTC
>OMLM01009197.1:25418-47615 GCA_900302695.1 Helostoma temminkii | reverse complement strand
CACAGTCCCCCCCCCCCACACACACACACACACACACACACACACACACACACACACACACACACACACACACACACACACACACACACACACAGAGTCCCTAGGGCTGCCTTTCACACTAACCTGGCGTCCTTTCACAGGGGCCAGTGGAGCGTGCTGGTGTGACTCTACTCTCCAGCTCTACCATCAGAGAAATCTACTGCAGGGAGAGAAAGTGAGAAAGAGATGGTGGGTGGTGGTGTTAAAGGTTAGAGATAATAAATGGCCATTGGCATTTGTATTTAGTTTTGGCATTCTTTCTTAAGTTTAATTCCAGCTCGTGTATTGTCTGTACTGAGTTTATTTAAACATCATTTGTGTATTGACTGAGTTTTAATACAATGCAAATGCAGATACAGTACGACCCAAACTGACACCTACAGCACGTAGTGACTGTATCGTATCTATGTAGTAGTAAATGTTCAATGATTTTATTGATTAGAATTAGGTAAAATTCACTAGACCAGTTCACGTAATGTTCAGTAATAGTAGTCATTGATGTGTATGCATTTGAACACAGCACAATAAACAAATACCTGTGTGAACTTATGTGTATTTACAATAACATCTGTGACAACCATTCTTGACCAGAGAGGATGTCAGGGCCAGGGAAAAAAATCATGTTTTTTTCTAAAATGACACAGCCACAAGAAAGAACGAGAAAGGAGCATGACATACCACACGGAGAATGGACATTCAGTTGACTATAATTATTCTCCCGTGACCTCTTGCTGTGCGTGGCTACCATAGAAGGGTCAGTGGCAGCTGTAATAATCATACCTCAGCTCATTGTTCCCAGTGCCATTTTAGATCATTATTGTTACTTTTCAGTGTAGGAATTGTTCACATAACCATGGTTTTCTGCACAGTAGGGGCCACTTATTGCATGTGAGTAGTGCCACTATGTTGATTGTTAGTTTCATTTATCTGTTGCACCTGGGTGTATTTTTTTTCAAGATTAAATATATTCGACATAAAAATATATGTTCAAAATAATCAATATATGAGTATATAAGTTTGCATAAAGTGTTTCTTATAGTGTGGTCAAATTCATGTTGTTAGCCTCCTGCACCTAGCATGACTAAATGAACCTCTGTAGTAGTTAACTGGTCTGAAAACATTCCCCATTAAGGTAAACAAGACTGTACTCTCTCCTATCTCCTGCATAGCTCTGCCCCTAACCTAATTAAGACACTGATTTGCATAAGCGAGATGGATGAGTTAGGATGGAAAATACTTTTCTCCCCGGAAAATAAGTGCACTGTTAGATGGAGAGGGAATCTCAGATGAGATGTCGCAGCTTATTAGATTGGCCATGCTTCATAATTTTTTCACACAACGTATTGCTGTAATAACTTTTAAGTGTTGGGAGTGTTTCATAAAATGTTCTGACTAATAAAAAGAGAGTGTGATTGTAAAATGCAAGGTAGGCTAGAGTGCATTTTGTTTTATAAAAAAAATGTTCAAGAACCAACCAGTTAAGTATAAAGCATTTTCTTTCACTGAAAAATTATATTTTCACTTTATTTAAATATTGCAGTAATTACAGTTAACTTAGTTTAGATTCACATGCATTATTACTACAGCCAGTATTTTGTATCACAAATTGTTGATGCAGTTTTTCAACTCACCAAAAGGTTAAACCCTTATTATATGTGGCATACTGTATGTTAAAACTCTATACACCCACAGACTCCTGAGCCTCTCCTATGTCCTCAGCAAACCTGCTCAGTGAACGAAGCAGGCAGACACACAGTAAGGTTTGTTTGTGTACTAAAAACAGCACCACAATTTAGTGCAATCAGACACTGTGTATGGGCCGGGGCACCTGGGGTGCTCTGTGTGTGCTCTGTACCCTGCGGTGAAATTGCTGTCAACACTTTCCCCCTCCTTTCAGTGTTGGTAGGCTCTGGTAAGCAGCCTCAGCCTCTGTCCACTATCCACCCCTCCCCTACTGAGAGCAACACCACTCCTCAGTCACAGCACCACATTCACTACCTTTGGCCTTCAGACGCGCATGGAGAAAATGGTTGTTGTTTTCTTTATGTTGTGCATTTCTTTCCACACCTTGCTGACTTTGATTTCTGTGTTTGTCACTTTCACTTGATTGGCCACACAAAACCAGGTGTCTAGGAGTAAATTGGTTTTACAGCTTGCACAATTAAAAAAAGAAGTGTCCTGTGGATGTGAAATATGATTTCTCAGTTAGTGTCTGTACTGCTGCTGAATGAAAAGTGCTACTTTACTGCAGGCAGCTGTAACCAACATTGATGTAATAAAGGAAAACAAATGTGGAGAGATGTCTAGCATTTAAATCACATCAAATCAGTGTTTTGACCACAATAATATTTAGCTTGTTGCAGTGCTGTATTCTGGAGAGACAGTTAATTTACTGCTAACTTTGCCTCAGCAACCTGTATGATCCTGTGGTTTTGACGTGTGAGTGACTCATTGACTGAGACTGTTAGCGAGATAATGTAGACAGTTGCCAAGGAGAGAGCAAAAGGGAGGGAGAGAGAGAGAGATCACCACTTTGCATAAAACCCTCCGGGAGAATGTAGAAGCGGTGTCATGAATAATGTATTGCTGCTTAATTTATGGCCAAACTTTAAATAGCGCTGAAACCAGGAGATGCCACTATATGAAAATCCATCTTGTTACATTATTTGCTCTGTGAGTGTGCTTTAAACCCACCATCTAAGGCAGTATAATTAAACAATATCCTGCTGATAAACAGAATCATATCATGTGTGTGTGTCTTGTTGTTTCACCAACTCATAATTGACTTGTTTGGTTTTTGATTCCTGCATTTAATTTTGTTCTCAAATACCATTTGGTGTTGCTTTCCCACAAGTGACCTGCCTAGTTAAATAGTAGATTGTACGATATATACCGCAATATGCTGCACATTTACATTGTTGAGAGTATGTTGTAAATCTGTGAGCTGCAATAACTATCTACCTTTGGTTTAGTGAAGGATGTACAGGCAACACCACAAAATTAATGTTCACTATAAGACTCTGAAACTGGACATTTAAGTCCAGGACAGATAATAAATCATAATATTATTATGTACACATATAATGAAACAGTATTGTACAGATGGGATTATAGCAAGACCTCATCACTGAGCATATAGTGAAAAATCAATATATCAATAAACAACACTTGGCTGTCAATTCAAATTCATAATTCACACCACTGTTGAAGTGTTTCTTTTTAAAATGTACTTATCATCTTGTGGCAACTTTATAGAGGCTACGAAGCATGTAGAAGCTAAAAAACAGCAACAGGAAACTGATTACAATCTGTGCTACCTACCTTCACCATCCTATGCTCCTCTCCTCCATGGTAATGAGGCGATGAATGGCAGCATGTCTACAGGCAGGGGAAGCAGACGCACCATGCAGCTGTGGACTCCTACGCACAAGACACAGACACATTTCTTCCCATTCCTCCAGCTCCCACCTGAGGGCCTGATACATAAGTGACAGAGGGGTGGAGGTGGGTTGGATGGACTGGTAGAGATGATGGTGGTACGAAGGAAATGGAAAAAAGGAGTTGGTGTGACGTGTGAGATGTAGACAATGTGTTGTTATCTTACCTTTTTTCTTATCTTTTTATTGAATAATGAAACAATGTGTGTTCTGTCTGCCATGGTCCTTCTGAATATACACTATGTTCATGTTGCTGTATAGGAATGTGAGGATACTGTGACACCAAACCAGCACTCTGTTCGTAAATAGGACAGCATGGTGTTATTTACATTGCAGTTGATTTAATTAACATGATGGATGCAGAACTTTAATTAAATCTAGAACCAAGTGTGGATTGGAGAAAAGTTAGAATATTTTACCTTGCTGTCATTTATCATCACATCAGGTGTTCCTGACAATTTTATTTAATTATTTGCCATAGTGACAGTGTCTGGGTTCAACCCGATGGTGGAGGCCCTACTTGAATATTGCTTTGATCCTCTACCTGATCCTCCTCCACTTGCAACTATTGATTTCCACTTCTCTCTCACATCATGCTTGCTACAATTAGGGGAAGAGAGAACATGAAGATACCCCGTGCTCTGGTTGTTTTGTCACACAGCAGGAATCCTGTCACAGTTCTTTTGTATTCGTACACTGAGTATTTGAAAGATCAGTAGGTAGTCAGTGGACAATTATTAAATGCCTTGCAAGCGCCCATACTGTGCCACAATTTTTTGACATCAGAAATGAAGACCAAATGGGCTGTTCATCCATCTTTATTGGCTTTGTTTTTCTCCCAGAAGACAAAGTTTCTACAATCTCACCATTGTTGATAGCTCTGCTCCTGAAGTACTGCACAGACATCAAAAGTGGATCAATCAGCATTCTGGCATTGTCTTGCTCCTGCAGTGAGATGATGTCTGCTCTGTGGTTATGCTTGCTTTGCCCTTTCTATCCCAGAAGTATCTCAAAATTCCATATATTTTTGCTAGTGAGATCGATGCAACAGTATCAGCCAGTATGCAAGTCAAAAGTAGAAAACTTTTTGAGACAAAAGAAAACCCAAGAGTCCATGATTTTTTGGCAATGAAAACTGATAAATGTGGAAAAAAAAGTTCTTACAGCTTCCTGACAACAAAACTACAAACTTAATTATGGTTAAAATGGTTGGGTGCAGATGTATGATTGGACAAAACATTTTCCTTAATGTATATTTTGCAAGTGTTGATCATATAAAAGCTTGCGATAAGATGCATAAATACAACAGCGAGAGATGAGATGACAAGCAAATCAAAGGAACAGATGGAAACTCTACCACTTCAACAATGAATACTGCTACAACAGCACTACATGACAAACTTGTCCAGCAGAAAAGTCATATGTTCTTACAAGCATGCCTTTAGGTAAATATTGCATCAAAAGATACACCCACCTTAAATCAAACATCTCAGGAGTCATCATATTTAATACACAGCTCTCTCCCCCCCCTCTGTCTCCCACTGGTTCATTAAAACACAGGTTTTTCCTCAGAGAAACCTGTGATCTCAAGAAATATTTATTTTCTCATGCTGAGCATCAAGCAGTTCATTTGAGATGCTTCAGAAATTCCCTCTTAGTGGAAAATGTGTAAAAGGCTGTATGTAGTTTTGCTGCCTTTGAAAATGGATCCCCCGCAGGCTTTTTGGCCACTCCTTAATCCCTTCGTTACTTTCATTGTTTGTGTTGGTGTTAATATTTCACAGAGGTGTTTCAATATTTATTCATCTTTTTTCTCCACGTTGATAACTGTCTGACTAACTCCCTCATATCATACATTTTAATGCACTGAGTGATCGTGTCCCGCAAGCTGTGTGTGGGAATTACTCTACCCCTCCCTCCACAGTACATGCATCTTCATTAATAAAACATAATGGATGCCTCTGCCAATAATCCCTCACTTTCAATAAACATAGTGTACAATTGGCTGGCACAAATGCTCTGATCTATTTAAATGAAGATGACATACATTCTTCTAGCGTTGTGATCAAAGAATAAAAAATGTATAATTTTCATATTAAAATAGTTCAATCACCAAATATATTTTTTGTTGAATTTAGTGCCTGGTGATATGAAATACACTGACAAACACGCAGTTTTACTGACTGCCCTATCAACATCCCTGTGCTTTAATTATTAAAAGTATGTCAGGGTAGTAGCATTATTAAATAAAAAAACTTTTACGCCCCCTGCGAAAGCTATTGTTCCTGATGCATCTATGTATGAGTGATGAAACTTTCCTTTGCCTTCTCTACTATTTAGTAAGAGGTTCCTCTGATTTTATTTATTTTTATTTTTTTAAAAACTCAACTAAAAAGTTACTTTTCACAGCTGTTTAAAAGAAAAATAGAAGCAGAGAAATATGTTAACAGGGAATATTTAAAACTCCTCACACATTGACACGTGAGCAGCATCGTGGTGTTGTGGTTAGCACTGTTGTCTAACAGCAAGAAGGACCCGTGTGCCTTTCTGTGTCGAGTTTGCATGTTGTCCCTGTGTCTGTGTGGGTGTTCTCCAGGTGCTCCGGCTTCCCCCCAGTACCCAAAGACATGCAGTTACTGTAGGTTAACAGGTGACTTTATACTACCTATAGGTGTGAGTGTGTGTGCGAATGGTTCTGTGTCTCTATATGTCTGCCCTGTGCACCCTGCCATGCACCCAACGGTAGATAGGCTCCAGCACTCCTGTGACACTTAAGAGGAAAAACTGTTAGGATAACGGACAGTGGAATATATAATAATGTACATGTACTGACAAAACTAAAGCCATGGCTAGAAAGTTGAGAATAATTTACTTTCTGGCTGCAGGCCAAACCGTGTACAGAATACAGCGAGGTTATTTTGTTTTGTGAAATACACCTGTCTGCTGGTTTAAATCCACCAGGCCCAGCTGCTAAAACACATAACAACACAACAACAGCACATGCAACAACAGAGCTTTTCAATATCTTCAATATTTAACTTCTTGTGCTGTTAGAGCTGAATTTTTCATACATGCTCAACTCCGCCATGTATCACACAGGTTTACATGCAAATATAGTTGAACTGAACATCATGTGATAAATTATTAAACCTTTTAATGCCAGAAAAGTGAAGTACGGTCTTGAACAGTGAGTCTCAAAAGGAACTGCCTCATATGTACATTGTTCTTTGTAAGACTAAACTGAAGAGAGTAAGTTTAAAGAATGACATTTGGACAAATTTTAAATTAGGTCTTAATAGGTAAGAAGAAATACCTGCCTTTTCTAAATGAATGGTTGTCAGCAACACATAAGAACCCCTTTGATCACTACGCTTATTAAATCTTTTTAAAAAATCCAGATCATAATGACAGGCATATTGTTAAGAATTAATTCTTTTAATGCCTAAGCACTAATCATGCAAGAAACATTTGACACAAATGGTCACTCTTTTGACACAGTGGTTACTGGAGAACTAAAAGGGAGGCCGATTGTAAATTATCTGCAGCTCCTATGGCTTGAATCAAAAGCAGCTCAGTCATGTCTATTTGTGCAGCAAGCACGAACTCCCGCTTCCATGGCTATGAGTCCAAGAAATCTTGCTCAGACACACTAAACTCTGCTAAAACTTCTGGAAACTGCAGTGTGAACACTGAAGGTGAACATGAATTTTCTGCAACTTGTCAGAGAAGTTTAGACAACCTTAGAGAAGGGTAGACCCCTGGGGGCTGGAGGCAGCAGCTTTACCCTGCCAAATAATCAGCTGGTGAGGGATTATTTTGTGCTGGAGATGGATTGTTGAACAGGTCAGCCAGTGTGTGTTTTTCAGATAAGTATGTTTGGTGTGTGTTTCTTCATTTAATGTTGTTTTCAATTTATGTGACCTCTATTTGCAAAAGATAGTCTCTTGAGATTCGTATCTGTTTTTTGGAGAGACTCTCAAACATCTTGCAGCACAAATGTGTTACATAAAAACCACAGAGAGCAGATGCAGAATAATGGAAGAACTATATAGAAAGGAGAAAGAAAGTTTCTAGAATTAAAAAGCTGCATTCTCCTTCACCTAAAATATCATTGAAGGCGTTTACACAGTATATACATCACAAGACCTTTTGATAACAAGTACAGGTGGACCTGTAGTTCCCAGAGGTGTTGAGTACCTGTTCCTTCACTCTCTGGCCCAACTCATCCCAAACTATCTCAGCTGTGTTGAGATTGGGTGATTGTGGAGGCCACATCATCTGTTGCAGCACTCTATCATTCTGCTTCTTGGTCTAATAGCTCTTACTTACATAGTTTGGGGTGATTGTCCTGTTTGAAAACAAGTGATGGTCCCACTACAAGCAAACCAAATGGGATGGCACTGCAAAACGCTGGGGTAGCCATCCTTGTTAAGTGAGCCCTAAATTTTGTCACCAATAGTGTCACCATCAAAGCACCCCTATGCAATCACACCCGATCTTCCATGCCTCCAAGTTTCTATCTGTTAACCTCGCTATGGCTTAATCGCTATGTCACTCATGACTAACTACAGACTTAGGACTGTAACAAAGAAAGCATTTAATTGCAAAGACAAATCAGGACCACAACAAGCTGCTCTGCTTCTGAAACACTGTGGATGGGTTATGACATTGTGAAGAGGAAGGAACAAAAGATGAAACACGTTGCAGCAGTGGACTGTAGAACTGCAGGGTAACATAGACTTGACTGTTAGAACCAAATATCTCATTTTGACTCCTCAGACTATAAGGACAGTTTTTCTACTGATCTAATGTCCATTCCTTGTGTTTAATGGCCTAAGCAACTCTCTTCTGCTTGTTGGTCTTGTGAAAAAATGGTTTCTTTGGTCTTCTCTGAACAGTAAATGTTGAACTATGTCTGCCACTCAAACTCGGTGAAGCATTTATGTGGGCTCTAATCTAATGTGCTGTAAACTGACAGTTTCTGAGGCTGGTCATTTTAATAAACTTATAGCAGAGGTAGCTCTTGGTCATTCTTTTCTGGGGATCCAATTTCATAAAAGCATTTTATGGTTTTGGCAACGGCACATGATGATACATTCAGAAGTCTGGATATTTTTCATACTGACTGACCCTAATTTCTTAAAGAAATGGAATGACTTTCTCTATATTTTTAGTTTTTGCCGTAACATAGATTCTTCCACATTTGTGACATGGGTTCATTGGGTCATCTCCAATTACTTACTTTTTAACACACATGGAAAAGTATGTTGAATGCATCTTTTCATACCTACATCATAACTTGTTGTCCCTGCTTTCCTTTGAAAGAGAATTTGCTTTATTGTTGTACTACAGTGTATTTATATCTGTGTTCACCACCAAGCCCTGTTGTCTCAATGGTAAGTCTAAGTATTAGTATTTTAGTATTGCCGAGCGACTATTGGGTGGTCTTGTGTATGTACATGTGAACTCCAGAATAACTTTAACCATCATATTGTAATCATATTTAAAGTATGCCTATTATTCCCTACATATTTCGACCTAGTTTCATTGAATAGACAATAAGTATTTGTGTTGTCATATGAATGGCAATTTGAGTAGCTTCCAGCATCATTTTATGTTATAATATGATTTGTGGTTGAGTGAATGATGTGTGTAGAGGTAAGAGGGACTAATCTGGATGCATTTTATTAGCACCTGCAAAGAGTAGTGTGGTTAATGGATCTGAAAATGCAGTTCTGGTGTTTCTACTGCAGTCTCTCCTCTGTGTTTGTGTCTCTGTGACACAGACACAACTCCTCAACACAGTGCAAACTGCAGGCCAGGTGAGTTGAGTTTGTTGTACCCTACTTGTTACAAAAACGAGATAAAAGTGAGTAAAACAGCCAATTTAATTGTTAATTGGCTGTCTCAGAATAACCCTAACATCAACTCTGCCCGTGGTCACTCTTCCACTGTCAGGTTAACTACAACAACCGTGTTCGCTAATTACTATGGCCATGCTAAAGTGAAAACCAACTGTAACTGTTTAGCCTAATTTGCTACAGAGTTTAAAAGTTCTGATATGAAGCACTCCCCCTTTTTCAGGGGCGATCTGCAACTTTTGTTTTGTCATGAAAATGAATGGCGGGACCTGCAGAGGCACATGGAGTCCTATTTTTGGCTGTAGAACACCAATGGGTTGGACAGCAATATGACCCAGCGTAAGACGCTCCCTATGAAACTTTGTATAAATGTGCACATTTTCAGCTCCAGGGGTTCTTTTATGGTTATGTATACCTACAAACTGTCAACTGTGTGTAATTATGATTTGAAAATACAATACAGTTTTATTGGATATTCTTGTTTACAAATAATTTGTTTTTAAATCTAAATTACGTCCCAACCATTCAAACCAATCTGATGAGAGAGCACCATAAATATGCCAAGCTGTTATCAGAGGTAAATGTAGCTACTTTGGACAATCTAAAATATATTTTTTATTTTAGCTTGTTTAACACTGTTTTATTGACTATATAATTCCATGTGCTCTTTCATAGTTTGGATGTCTTCAGCATTAATGTGCAACGTTAAAAAAATGCTGAAGGAGCACGGAGTCAAAGACACCGCTGTAAATATAACGAGATAATGTTAGAATCATACATGTAATACATACAATATGAATAACCAGGTTATGGGCCACATCATGTCCTGATTTAAATTGGATAAAATGAGGATATTACCAATTTTTATGATATGAGGTTAATACAGAGGAAGGAATGAGTGAAGATGAATAATTTATTTACGTCATTATTTTTTATTATAAAGTAATTAAACATTATGGCGTAACAAAGCTCATTCACTTCATCTCTTGGTTTTTGTCACAAGGTACAGTGTGAATAGTCAGAATGCGTTTTGAAATCAATAAATAGGTTTAAAACAATGGTATGTTGCCTTTTTATAGTTGCCTCAACACAGAGTAGATTAACACAAATATTTTTGCTAAAAAGTTCCCCTGTTCTGTTCTCAGTGTTCTCAGTATTACATTGAGTCCATGCATTTTAAAATAAAAATTATATTTTTAATTAAATTATGTTCATATGTTCTAATATTTGTTTCATTTCTGATGCTCTTTTAATAAAATATGTCTGCTGCAATGTCCAAAACCATAAACACTATTAAAAATAGCCAGCAGACTTTTGCTCTATGTGAGTCCATATTAACCAAAGTTCAAACAAATCAAACTGAGACCCAGTGGAATAAAGGACATTAATATTTCAATTTTTCTCTTATTAATTTAATCACATTTCATATGCTGATTTGAATTGGCCACACTCCTCCACTCAGAGTTGACTCTAATCCCAATCTAATTACTAATTATACGGTTGGAGGTTGATTGGACCAATCCTCCCAGCCAAGGCCAATTTGACTCCCTCTGATGTCGAGCACCTTTCATGTGCGATGTCTCTCAGGTTTTGAGGACACAGTGTGTGTGTGTGTGCGTGTGTGTGTGCACATGTGTAGATGTCTGTATTTTAATCAAAAGATTATTCAGCACCCTCAGTTAATAACAAATGGAAATGTTTTCACACTGCTTCTAGCTGAGTAAAAAAAAAGAAACAACAAACAAAGCTTTGACTCCAGGGCGTTCCTAATAAACAGTCTGATAAAGTAAGTGAAATTTTCTTTGGTTGAATAATGCTTCAGGTTTTACAATAATTGTACAATTTATGGATACTCACCATCATCTCCTAATTACAGACACCTAACCTTATAGCGGATGTGTTTGCGGAAGGGTTTGATGTAGCCGTCATAAATAGGCTGTTTACAGGTCTGGAAAATGGAACTGCCTGCTGCATGATAATATATTACGTATTCTTGAAGTCTTATATTGCAACTGTGTAAATGTAATCACTAATTAAATGGTTTAGAGTAGTTCTCGTAGTGTGTGGATGTGTGATAATCAGTAACAAAGTCAGTGTTCATCTGCAAATCCAGACAGCACAAAAACTGCTCCGTGTTCAGTTTTCCCAGGTTTGACCTGTTAAAGCTCATCTTACTACTGATGTCAGGGTGCCAGTGGCGTATGATGCCATTTCCTGGGTGAGTCAGAGAGAGAGACTTTGGGTTTGGATCTTTTTTGGGACTTCCAGGAACAAACAACATCAGGCTACAACACAGATGGAAAAACAGTCAAGTCCTGACATTACTGATGAATGAAACAAATGATTCATTTTAATGTATGTGTATTTACAACTTTCTGTCTTTGTGTGCACACGCCCAGCTGTGTGTTTAACTCTAGCTCTCAGGACTTGTTCCACTGCTGATAGTTCTGCTTGTAGCATTATTTTTATTGTTTAATCCAGATGAGTGTGTTCAACCTCAAATCCACTAAGACCATTTCTAAAATAGTTGACAACAATGCGTCAAATTCCTGTGCAGGACTTACATGTGTCTCCAGTTCTGTCTGTTACTGGCGCCTGGAGGTTGCACGACATCCTTCCTGTAGTTATTCTTTATACGTTGATTATTCTCATTGTCCATAGTGTCAGTCTACTTTGTTGCTGTGTTCTTTACACATAACATTGTGTGTCCTGACTCTTTACTGTTGTTTGGGAAGTTTTTCCCTTTCCAAGGACAAAGGATGCCGTATGATTGACAAATCTTACAGCATCCTCTGTGACAATATGGCAAATTTGTGATTTGTAAATATAATAATGATGTATAGAAGTACAGTTTGACTGGATTTCAGTCAAGCTGGAATACACTTTGGATTATGTAAAGTGCTCTTCAGTGAATGAAGTCCATTGAATGGAAATAAAAAAACACAGTTTCACTTTGAGGGGCCTGTTAGAGATTTCTGCATGGCAATATAGAAAATACCTGATAAGTTCAATGTGATAAAAATACCAATATTGATTAGTTAATGAAATTATTTAGCCTTTCTTTGAAACTAATAACAAACTAGTGCAGGACCTCTGCTACACAGCCCACAGTGTGACCATCTGTGTTAATACTGCTGCTGCCTTTACAGCAGTAAAAAATACAAGCTAAAATGTTCCTTAGTAGCAATAAACATTTCAGTTCACCACTGGGTGCACAGGAAACAACACTTAAGCACTACAGTCACTCTAATCACATTCTGAATGATCAGTTGCTCTTTTTACACCATGTTTAAAAAAAGAAATTCTGATAACAACCATTCTTTACATTACAGAGTTTTTTTTTGGGGTTATTTCATTTTGCTATTTTTAGCTTGGGGTTAAATAGAAGCAGCTCTCTTGCCCCTTTGTTGTCTTTTTCACTGCACATGTTCAGTGTGATCACAGTATCTGGGGTGCCAAGCTACAGCTGAGATTCTGTGAAACACATTTGAACGCCTACACATTAATGACTCTTCCATGTTGTTCTCACTGTAAAGTAGGGTGGAGGACAGCAGAGAATACTTTATCATGAAGATCTGCATGAAAGGGCATACAATGATATGAAGATTTCCCTATAATAAAATTGCTCCGGTAGGAAAAATTGTAATGCATTTCTTTTTAGAGTCTATATTTTCCTGATACTCTTCCAATTAAACATGTAATAAGAATACACTTAGGGACATACAGCTGTAAGTAAACATAATTAATAGGAATATTCTATCACTTTTATCACTATGTTCAGTGAAAGTTAATACATGTTCATTCAAACAAGGACGTGCAGTAATGCATCATAAAATGATAAGAAAATAAATGTTGGAAATAGTAGTGAATTTTCATCCAGTGGAAGAATTTATTTTCAGTGAAGTTTCAGTAACATACTGTCTATTTTTATTAGAGGATAGAACTATAAGATAAGATAAGATAAGATAAGATAAGATAAGATAAGATAAGATAAGATAAGATAAGATAAGATAAGATAAAACTTTATTTATCCCACGATGGGGAAATTTTTTTGTCTGCAGCAGCAAAGTGACACCAAATAGTACAACCAGTAGTACTAGTGTAGTACTGTGTTGTATAGTCTATAATATTCTATTATTAGTCTATACTAGTCTATGTATGTCATCTTTCCCTTAAGGGCAGTAAGAAAGCAGCCCTAAACTAAGCATTGCTGCATTAAATCATGGTACCATTACTGGTAAAGGAAGAAAAAAAATGGAAGGAGAGAAAACTGATGTTCTGTTTGGGTTTTTGTCTATAGCTCTGTAAGTCTGTAAATGCTAATGCATCTCTAGTACTTGAAGATGAAGACAGAAAATAATGCAGGTGTTGCTACACCAGGAGCCCACTCTGTTAACATAACATCTGATAAAGGTTTTATGCTATTGTTTGAGTATATAGGGCTCTTCTCTCTCTCTCTCTCTCTGTGTCTGTGTGTGTGTGTGTGTGTGTGACTGTAAGTGCTCATAGCTCATGGGTAGTGTGTGTGTATTTGGAAATGTCATCTCAATTAGTTGTTGAGCCCTGAGTCGTGAGAGCTCTGACAGGGCAGTAATGAATGGCATCACACTGGGACTAAAATACACCACAGCAACAGCGAGGGATGACCAGAATATTCTATTTCCTCTTAACAACTTCTCACTAGTGACTGTGTGCTGGACAGAATGATAACTGTGTGGGCAGTTGCTGTGAATGTCACTGAGGAACAGAAAGGAGTGCAGCTGTTGTTGTGATAAAATATACATTACGCTTCTATCATCTTTTGTCTTGGCTGTGGTGTTTTGAGGTTCAGGAGCTACATTAAACATTGCTCCATCCTTACATTTCTACCTACAATCCTTACATGTTTTCATTGTGAGCAGCCCCACGGGCAACATTCACTTCACGTTTTTAAGAAGATATAATACTGTATGCGCCATCAGACAAAGGCTTCAAATTATCCTCATTCTTTCTCAATGATGGTATAGATTCAAAGTGGCTGTAATGGAGGCCTTGCATGTAGACAATTACGATCTTGTGTAATTAAACTGTCTTTTATCTATCACAGTCATTATATGGGCCACATCTGAAGACAGAATGTGGACATTAGGCAAGTCACATTAAAATGTAATTGAGTTGTAAATAAAGTAAACAAATAAATTATCTCCACAGCTGTGCAGCTGTAGTAAAAAGAATAAGTAAGAAAAATGCTGTTACCATGGCCTTGACTGCAGAGGCATTAGTATTCAATATTGATGCTTCTTTTGGAATCAGAATACCTTCAAAGCATAGAGAGTTTCTTGTTATTGCAACGACTGCTCCTCTTTCTGAATTACTTTCCTCAATTTTCTCCCTGTAAGAGAAGTGTTTAAAACTTTTACATCACTTTAACATAAAAACACTGTGCCCTGACATCTCATGACGCCTTTCCCTGCAGACAGTGGTGACATCTATGTGCGTAAATAGTTTGCTAAAGGAAACTCTTGTCAGTGACTTTTGACAGGCTGCATGATGGAGGTTTCCAACAGAGTCGTGGTCTTGTTAATGACTGCACTACACAATGGGCCTGATTTTAATACACCAATCAACCCTTATCTTAATATCCACCCTGATAATTAAGTAGCTCAATATCAGTAGCATTGATTAAAGACATTTCTGTATTAATTATTCTAATAATCTTAGCTCAGGAAGACATTGTGTTTTAAAATGCGATTTGTTGTTTGGCTTATTATCACTTAGCAATACGATTAAAAGAGAATATCATATGATTTTAACATTTATACATTTTATCTATTAACAGGTGAAAAAATAACATCAATTTTAATGCTGCATATAATCCTGTCCTAGATTATTTCAGCAAAAACACCACTGTTTTGAAAACCACTCGCTTGTGACACAAACTATATTTATATTTATTCCAGGTTTGGTGCTTCTGGTGAAAATAGCACTGCTATCTGTATATTTCTCCCGTGCTTGTGCTTTGCTCTTTCATACAGTGCCGGCCCAGGCAAAACTGATCTGACATCGCCAAATTGCATGGCGATGAAACCATATCACAGTGTTCAGATTTCAATTCCACTCCTTGGGGAAATATTGTTTCAAGCCATTACTCTTCATCAACAGGACGTCATACCCACTCTATGCAGCTATTGTCCTCTGTGGCCCGTGTCTTCAGCTGTGCCCCTGAAACAAAAGCATACGTGATGTACAAGCTGCTGAACTCCTGTCATGTAGTCACAAAGGACCTCAGCGCAATGATCAAAATCTTTAAATGGTGCTTGCACAGACATTTCATCATTATTTTGGGAGTAAGATACATCAAACATCATTCACTTGATGAGATGATCATATGCTGAAATGGTGTAGCTTGCAAAGTACTTATTAAAAAGCAGAGTGTTATGAATCACTTGGATACTGTGACGTTCCCTACTGTCTGTGTTGAATATGCTCAGTTGCAGTGCGACTGGCACATCACCAATGATCCATACCCATTCTCCATTCATCTTTGCAGCCTGCTCTGTATACAGAACTCCACAAATTACAGCCCTGGTGGATTCATGCTGCTCTAATTCTCAGCAAAACTGTGAGGGGTTGTATGGGGAACCCTGCCAGTTACCTTGGGGGGGTGAATGATCTGTCTGACCTACCCCTACTAACCCCAAGTGCTCGTACCGCAATGGGAAAAGATCTATCTCTGCTTATTATTACTTGCACCTCCCACCACTGGCACAGAAGATGAATCATACCTGTCAATCCTTATCCCTGGTGCAGGAAGGCCATGTTTGTTTATATTGATCGGCAGCATATGTGGCACAGCTGTTGCTGAAGAAGGCTGGTGCTGGCAGAGGTTTGTTCACGCTTTCCCTTGGCAACAGTACAGTTGGCAGGCAAGACAGCAAACAATACACACTCGACTAATCAATACAAACAATAGAGCAGCAAATCAAGAAAAATGTCGGAGCAGATAGAAATGAAGGAGAGAATAAACTGATTATTTGGTTTCCTGAAATTCTTTTTCTTTTGGGATCTAGTAAAATGTGTATTTATAATGTTTAACTTTACCCTGTGTGGGTGAATAAGACCAGTGTCTTATTTTTTGTTATGTGTCTGCCAAATTTGTGTTTTTTTTCTGTAAACTGTTGGTGCAAATCAGATTTTCTCATTTGTCTCATTTGTTCTAAGTGTAGCACCAAAACTTAGACACAGATTAAGTTTATATTATTTTCTCTCATTAAATAATTCATTAAAGTAAATTTAAAAAGTCAATACTTTATTAATTCTTTGTGGACAGGCTGCCCCGTTGAGATACCGAGGGTCCAGGGTTCTGTGTCTTGTCCAGGGACACCTCGACGTGTGGCCAGGAATCGAACAAACAACACTGGGATTCATAGATAACTGCCCTACCAACTGAACCACCGTTGCCCCAACTACTGTCACTTTATCACATGCTGAAATAGTGACTACTTTCAGGTTAAAGAAGACTTTCAGATTTGATAAGTGAGTAAATAAAAAACACAGAGAATAGTATATACCCATGTACCTAGTATATACATACAATGATATGAATAACATTTGAGTGTAGGGAACCAGTGGCACAAGTAATTACTGTGTGCAATAGCTCAACAAACCAAAGATATCCAGAATCACGCAAATGTGTGAAATTGTAAGCGCAAGTGTAGGAAGTGGGGCAAATTACTCAAGGTGCAGCATCTGGCAATGATTAGTGGCCATTAATTGGTGTTAACTGGTGCTACTAGTGTTTACAGAGTTGAAGGATAATTAGCCAGGGGTCAACTCAGGGTTGAAATTAACATGTCAAAACTATGCAGCTGTCTCATGACAATTCTGTGAGGGAGTAGTGGTGTGTAAAAAAATGTAGTTGGCAGGTTAGAGTAAGGTTATGTAGTTGGTTGTGTATGCATGTGATGTGGATGATTATCAATATTTTGTTGAGTTATTGCTTGTGTATGTGTGCATGCAATCAGGACAAATAGAAAAAATATTCAATGTGTTTCTGTCATGGTGTGGATCACAACAAGAGTCAAAGTGACAAAAATGAAACACCTCAACAATAGCTCTTAGCGGGGCTGAGACTTGTCTTGCCAGAGTAAACAATGAAAGGACTACTCTCGTCTAGTTAGCCAGTCTGCAATGCGTCCATGGAGATCCAGCTGCAGCACCTGCACAAACACTAAAACTCAGTGTGGGCGGCCGCCACACACAGCTGGGGACATAGACACACTCTGTATTGTGGAGAATGATATAGACGCTACTATCTGACTGGAGTTTGTTGTGGAAAACTGATGTGTCCAAATAGGTAGGCACTGTCATTTAAGTAACTGTGGACTAGCATACAGGAATATCAATTCTACTGTGAATCCATCATACAGCGTGAGATGCTCTGAGACTATTCACCACTTTGTGGAAGCTTGTGTGGATTTAAATAAAATAAAATAATTGAAGCTAAAGCTGAAGTGACATAATGAAATTCTTATATGGCCCCTAGATACTACTTTAACATTAGTGAATCAATGAAAGTCTTGGTAAAAACATAATCTTCTCTTTAGCTTTGCAAGGACACATTTTGTAGTTTCATGTAATTTTGGTGATTACAGAGGTCAAGAATTAACTAACTGGCTAAACCTCAGGCCCCTTTTGCTTTTGTCGGTAGGAATGTCAAACTTTATATTTTCACACAGCATAGTAACAGTAGATATACAACAATAATAAGGGTAGATTTAATGCACCGATGATTTTGGACAGACATGGATGAAGCAGATTTCTCTTTTCTAGCCAGTCATCACTGATTTGCTGGATTTGGCTGGAATGACCAACATCAGATAGCTAGCTAATAAAGATTATTTAAACTTGACAGAGTGGTTTAGGTAATGTTTTGAGCTGACTTTGTAATGTTTCAAAATGTTTTAACTGTGTAACTGATGTACTTAATGATTATGTGATAGTTTGCTAAAAGACCAGAGCTAAGGTGCCTCACATGTATAGCCCTTCATACATTCAACTCACAGTGCTACCTCTCTGGATATAATCTATAAACCACTGCATGGTGGAAATTTATGATATTATTTTCTGACTGTACTCTGGATGGTGAGTAAGACAATGTAATTTCCTGTCAGCATATTTGTTTATTGGAGAAGAAATGCCTGAACACCTGGAAGAGTTGAAGAGGATTCAAATAATAAATGACTCAGAGAGTTACAAACAATGGCTGTGTTCTACTTTAGATTTACAGTAGCGCTGTGACTCTAATGTATCTTATACATAGGCTACACAAGCTGGGGCTAAGGTTCAAGCTCCATGTCCAAGGCAAAAGAATCAGCATTTGCTTACATTTGAGTTATTTTATGTTATTACAAATATATATTTAATAATACAGTATAGTATTATATTTGGCAAAAATTTTATAGTGATATTTTGCCAAGGCAGATGAGTATATATTTACAACTCTGTTTTCTACCTGGAACTTCACAACATTCTTCTCAAGTCTTTGCCAACTGCTGCAGATCACAAAGGAATGCTTGCCTTGATAGCTCTGACACATTCAACCCTTCCCACACACTAGAGGATAACTCCCAGCCATCAGAGTCGCTATGCTACGATAAAGGATAATGACTGAAGCGAAACGGGACTAAATCCATTGTATGATAACGTATCTCTATAGGTCTGCGGGACTTTTTTTCCTTATATGAGGCCTTGCGTTTCATAAACCCCAAATTCATTTCACTCTGTATCTGTGCTGATACAGTTTCTCCGTCAATGAGAGGGAACTCTGGTGCTGGGAGATAGAGAGGGGGAGAGAATTCACCGCACACTGCAGGCCTAGGAAAGCCGAGATAAGAATATTAAACAGGCAAAAGAATTGTGTCTTCTCCACCAAACCAATAAAATGACTGAGGATGGAAATGAAAAGGGAACACTCAACTTCAGTCTCTAAGAATTAATATGACAGAATTTAGAGGGCTGGGTATTTCTGTGAATTTCTATGAGCATGTATGAGCACAAAAACGTTTTTTTCAGAATATTTCAGTTATATTATGCAGCTTCTTTTTCTAAGATATTTTAAAATGATCATCTGAATAAACTAAAGTTATAATTTAGGTACCACTACAGTTTCCAACACATGGCCAACTCAGGTGAATCATGAGAGAAATTCAGGAAAGCATTTTGTAAAGTGAAAACTAAATCTCACTGTGAGGCATGTCCACCAGTGACTGATTTAGTGATGGTCTGCAACAAACCATTTCCCTCTGTCAGAAATTTAAAGCCAGATGTTCACAGTATAATTTATGCTACAACCAACACATGACAGGCATGGCTTTTTATGTAGTAGCTATATATTCTGAGTTAATAGAATACAGACAGATACAGTCTGAACTAGATAAAGTTCACACAGTGTGACATATGATACAAACTGTATTATTATGCAGTGTTTGGGGGGCTAACACTGCTTTATTACTGTATCTGCATTCAACAGTGTCACAAACAGGTGAATTTATACACAATTGAGTAAATAATATCAGTTTCCATGCGAATACATTTTGTTGATCGTGATCACTATCTTACTACCTTGTCTTACTTACCTAGCGGAACAAGAAAATGCAGAAAGACAACCTTGCTGACACTCACACAGTTTGAAAATTCATCAGTGCCTCTGATGATGACTGTAAATTGCCCAAGATTATGTTGACATGTCTTCATTGCTGCGTGTAGGGGGAGGCGATGGCAGAAGAGCTGCCATTTAGACTGCCAATGGCCCCGGGGGATGCTTCTTCTTTAGCATTCTTTTTAATGTCTGGCAATTAAAGGCCGTCTAACTGCCTGAGAGAAGGAAAGATGGAGAGAAAGAGAGGTATAGAGGCAGAGTGACTGAGTGTAAAAGAGGTTCAAAGAGAGAGACAGAAACGAAACAAGAGAAACACATAAAGACAGGCATGCACACAAATAGATCTCACAAATTAGATGGTAGAACTGCCAAGGCCTAAGTTCTGCATTTATTCTGTCTCTATGGTGTGGTCAGTTAAAATAGCAGCCAATTGTACAGCTGAAATTCTTCTTAAGATAACGAGAAGTACTCAGTCATTAAATTTTTACTTCATACTAACAGGCCCTTAGGGAAATGCTCTCATCTTGTCTAAAGTGTTATCTATACATTTCAGTTCTGTGCACAGTCCATATACCACCACTGTTCATCAGGCAAATCCATCCTGCCTAGTTTTCATTCACATTAGCAGTTGATGCTAATGCTTTCCATATCTATCAATGTGACAGGCACAGCACGTTGGTTTGTTTCACTCAACGGGAGAAATTAATCACACACATTTAGTATAACAAGAGAGCATTTGAGCTCTGCATTAACTACACTCATGCTGATTTTGATGGCCATATTAAGACAACATTTTCAGGTTTCTCATTGAGACTTTTTGTTAACTGTTCTACAGTAGCTTAACTATCCTATGAGCCTCTAAGAAGAATACAGTATGTGTAAACTGTATGCGTTTACAGTGTGTAACTATAGTAGGGAAATGTTAAAGTACAGAAGTTGCATGTACTGTCAGTGTCACACATACCTTTTGTGTGAGGCACAATTTCCAATATGCAGGAGAATATGTCTCTGGATAACAATATTGTGATTGACCACAATCATTGAAATACATATTCTTTCATCAGGGGGCAATGCTATAGTGTTCAATATCAGTGGAAGCTGTGTGTAAAGAATAATGAAGGCACATTATAGGCAGATTACATCTATTAGTTACTGCTGTGCTGCATGCAAATGACATACCCATGGGAGAGCAGAAAATCATTTTAAACTTCAATAACTTACAAACGGTGGCAAGTCTAGCCATAATCTGCACAAAGCCCCAGGCAGCAGTGAGACTGGATGCAATTAGGGGGAAAATAAAATTCTACACAGTAAACAAAGAAAAAATGTAAAAAGACTGATGAAAGTAAAATGAACGTTGTGAAGTGAGATTGCTTCGCCTTTGATGAGGTCGGCTGTTGCTTCCTCTAATTGTCGCAGCATAATACTACTGTTTTCAACAAGGATAACTGTGCTATTAGTTGTAATCTGACAAGACAATAACGCTGATGTACCGATCTAATATGGGGTTTTAATTAATAGAGCATACATCTTTGTCAATTCAATAATTGGCAAAATTCTAGGAAGGTGTAAGGGTGCCGTCATCCATGAATGTAAAATGTGCACAAGGTCTTTTTAATGATCTGCAATGGTTGAATAAGTATGTAAACCATTTACTTAAATAAATATAGCAATTCTAAACAATAAAAAATGCTCAATCACAAGTATTGCATCTAAAATGTCAAAAGTTTTTATTTAAAATATACTTTTAATTATAAATAGCGATTATGGAGAGTGCTGTCTGTAAATAGGTATTATTATATTAGAAAATAACTTTGAACGGAGAAGGATACTTCTTAAGCTGGTACTTCATTCTATGAAAGCTATAATGCATTATACATGTTTTTATATTAAATATTACATTTAAAAGGTAGCTTGTTGATCCTCATAAATGTGTTTAAAATAATTACTGGTAAATGCTCTTAGTTAGTTTATACTACAGTTTTTTAAGCTTCATCTAAGATGTCATTCATTTTTGTATAATTTTTTTAAATACATTTCTCAATGTATTATAATTTAATTTAAAGTTTAATGAAAACCTTATTGGTCTATAACACCAAGTCATAACCATTAAGCCTGTGTACAAATTGAGGTTATGGATCCAGGGGCCGTATTCACAAAGCTTCCCAAGCCCAAAGGTAGCTCCTCGTGATGAAATTCTTAGACATTTTTTAGAATTATA
>OMLM01009197.1:0-16227 GCA_900302695.1 Helostoma temminkii | reverse complement strand
TTTACTTTGTGTTTGTTTCACGGTGGTTATGTTCAAAAGCTCAAATAAACAAAGAATTAATAATCTAAGCAGAGTAACATGATCAGGTTGTAAAAACTAAACTGGGGAAGGTATGAAAGTAAAATTTAGTCATAAATTGGGAGAAATGCAGGAGAATTTTGGTCATGGGAGAGAATCAGAAAAGAGTACTAATCGTACACCATTTATATGTAGCGACAAACACAAACGAGTAACGGAAATCTCTCACGGGAATGTACAGTGTTGGAATGGGAGTCACTTTCATATTTCTCTTGTCCTCTTGACATGAAATCAGTGATGACTTCAATGAAAGACACACTTAGGGAAGCTTCTCAGCAGGCACTCCAGGTCTAATGTTCCTCCGAGACATGCCATTGTCGTTGCTGTACAGGAGGACAGTGATGCCTTTTCACTGTGGCAGGCAGACACACAGAGGAATGGGAGAGTGGTGTGTTGTCCAATGCAGCTTGATAATTGGTGACAGAAAGTGTCTACAGCAGTGGAGTAGCAGGGATAACAGCTATGACAAATTGAAGTACTCATATACAGTATGTGGGTGTGCGCGAGCAAACAAACCACAAGAGAAAGACGAAATAGACTTTTAAGAAATACAATGCTGTAATGCAACAACAACAATACCTTACACATCCTGGTGTTATCTGGCATTTCTGCTCCATATCAGCTATTCATAGTCCTACTTGGTGTAATTATTCAGATTTTGCCCTTATTAAGTATTTGCTCTTACTAGCTGGTTGTAAATATATTAGGTTGTGATGATTTTTTGCATGTAAATATCATTTCGCATTTAACCTCATACGTGATAAAAGCAGCAGGTGCATATTTTGGAGACAGTTTGTTGTAAATCTTGTTAAGAAAACAAACACATATCTAACAAAGTTGAATACTGCAGGATCAGATCAGGAATACATTGTTGTTGGGTGCAGAGCAAATTGCTAAACACATCATGGATCATATCATATCCTGGTTTGCATATTTGTTTTTTGTAACTTTATAGAATGACATTTCCAAAATATTTTGGATATGAAAAAAATTATGAAGTAATATTTATCAAGTAATTTCTGTGCTAATAGTATAAATACCCACTCACACAGCTGAATACAGTTTTTTTCTTTATTTTGTGTGAAGTTCACCTTGAATTTATGAATTCACATCATTGACCTATAGCATATATATTAATAGTATTCATCCTTTTTAGCAATCCTAGTATAGGCTTATTAAATACACTGTGCTGCTTTAATTATCCACTTTTAGTGACAAATTGGGAGTAAACTGAGCCAGATTCTGTGCCATCAACATGGCCGGGGGCCAGCCTGTTAGGCCATGCTGATGGCCATGTGTCAGCGGTTTTCTGCATATTACATGCATGATAACATTTGGTTTTGTAGTGTGTGATGTAGCTTCTTGTAGTCTTGCATTATGGCAACCAGCCATTTGTGGTCTGAAAGTCCTTCCACACTGTCGTGAATGGAGAGAAACCTGAGGTTGTCCACCAATCAAATTCCTCCCTTCTCTACTTTCTGACAAGTGGAGGAGACATCCAGTGGCCTTTCTAATGAATTCCCAGTAGCTCCCTGTCTGCTCCTGGCAACATGCTCCCCATTCCTATTAGCCCTCCACTGAGTCAGAGGGGGAGGAGTTAGAACCAAGAGAGAGAGAAAGAGATGAGAATTAAGTGCATGATCTCAGAAAAAGAATCAGAGGGAATTAAATGGCTGAAAAAGAGAACTGTGTCGTGAGACACAGCAGCTGCTTAACACCGGGTTAATGGTCAGCTCTTTTTTTTCCATGGCTGTCCCTAGAAGAGGAGGGATCTGCAGCTCTGGTTGTTTGCAGAATCCCAACAGATGTGCCTTTTTTTAACATGCTTTTAAAGATTTTTTTTCTCTCTTACAACCTTTCAGAATGAGTGTAGAGACTTTAGTTCTTCTCCTCTTCTTCACAAACTCACAAAACCTCAAAGCTGACCTAGGGGACTGGGGGCTCTCTGTCGCATGGGTTTCTCTATTTTACCATAATCCTTATGAGGATTCACCAACCCATCAACCATCAAAGCCTAATTATACCTAGATCTAAAACAGCACTGATAGCCCAAAAGTAATAGCTAAAAGGACTCTGTAGTAAGTTACCATGTTAGGAGTGGACAAATTCTCATAAAGACAGAAGTACTAGGACACACAAACGCACACTGTTCAGCAAGCTGTTGCCTTTCCACCCTATTGTTAACAAAGTTCCTTTTCCTGCAGTGTGCTGTTCCTAATTAGGCCAAGACAGTCGGATTTGCATCATGTGAAGCGCGCACACACACACTTTGCCAGGTGGCCAGTTTGCCAACAAGACTCACCCTAGAGAGTTGGTCTCATGGGATGTCAACCAACTATGTTCAACTCAGCATGGAAAAGATTCTCTGTACTTTGGATGCATGCACGGTTTGATATATGGGAAAATACACTACCAGTCAAAAGTTTGGACATGCATATGAATTACCATGTTTTTCATGAAAATATGTTTTTAGCTGTTTTACCATCATTCATTTTTTTTATTTTTAAGTAATGCACTTGCATTAGGAAACATAATGTGCTATAGGGCTCTGGGAGTTGACGTGACACACACAATTCATCTGTAATGAAAACTTTTTGACATTTGTGTGCCAATTGCTACTGAAAGGAAGGCTGGATGATCAGATAGGCATCATTTCATGTTTGAGGTGATCCCTTTCATAATTAATTCCTACAGCGAACCTAATGCTTCTTAAATCAAACATAGTTATAGCTGTACACATTAGCTATAGCTAGTTAGCACAATATACAGTCACTGCTTATGCTAATATTACGACATAGTGACATTGGAAAAAGACGTCTGCAAAGTGCAGGGAGGGGAAAGAACGTGATGACATCAATTGATTTTCTTTGGCTCAGACAAGGATTTGGAATAGTCTAGTCAAAGTCCAGACTTAAATTCGATTGAGATTCTGTGGCATGACCTTAAACAGGCCATTCATGCTTGAAAACCCTCCAATGTAGCTGAATTAAAACAATTCTGCAAATTCCTCTACAGTGATGTAACAGACTAATTGCTAGTTATCTCTAATGCTTTATTGCAGTTTTTGCCGCCAAGGGTGGCACAACCCGTTATTAGGTTTAGGGGGCAAATACTTTTTCCACATTGGTCCAGGCAGGTTTTGGACAGTTTTTTCCCTTAATAAATGAAGTCATCTTTAAAACAGTATTTTGTATTTACTGGGGTAATCTTTGTGTAATGTAAAAAGTTGTTTGATCTAAATCATTTAAATGTGACAAATATGTGAAAAAAAACAGGACACAGTAATGTAGATGTTGATGATAAAACATGTTTTGTGCCCCTTGTGCAGCTGGCTGTAATGTTGGACTGTGTAAACAGTGTAATTCACTGCAATAAAGTGAGCTGCAGTTCACATTTCCATTGTCAAATCTGCGACCTGCAGATCAGATGATTTTAATTATAGTATCCAGCGGTAAAAGGAGTCTATGGGAATTCAGGAAATACTTCAAAGGTTTGGGTTGAGATTTGGAAACAAAGATTTCTTTTGGTTTAACATCTGTGACTTCACTTTTGTACAATGTAAGGTGATAGAGGCACAAGCTGGAGCTACAGGTCTATAACACTGTCACAATTTCTGAAAAGCGCTTCAGGGAGATTTCAGTGGTCAGAAATGTTTAAACGATTGGATTTTACAACATAACATTCATTGTATTTGGAATAAAAGTGTGCAATAAACTTTGACAGCTTGGAATCAGTGTCAGCACCATTCACTTTGACTTACGCTGTTCCTGCCAAAATGGCGACATCAGCAGAAATAGTCACGTGACATCTAGAGCTCTACTCGAGGACAGTACTAAAGTTTGCTGATTATAGGTCTCTGTTTATGTAAAACAGCTGTTTTCAGCTACAGTAGGGATTTACAATATTAACAATATCCACACTGTATTTCTGATCAATGATCTGATGTTTTTTTTTTTTTTTTTTCTTTCAAAAACATGGTCTTTCTGTCTGTGTCCAAACTTTTGACTGGTAGTGTAAGTAGTGTTACAACTTGCAAAAGCTCACTGCTACATTTAGCCTTATTTTCCTCACTTGCCAGTGATAGTTCTTCGTGGTTTGACATTTCATTTTATTGCAGAGAGTAAGAACAGGAGATGGTTGGCTTATCTTACTATTATTATTGTAAATGGGAAACAGCCAACCTGTGGGTCTCTTAATGGAAGGTCTAGCAAATCTTCCAATAAATCTCAGTATTGTTATATTTACATATTGTAGCTTTACAAAAATAAACGTATAAAAGTTGTTTCTCATGGAATGGATGAGGGACTTTTCCTTGTTGGGGCAGACTGGCTGCCAGGAGTGTGTGCTTTCCTGGCTATCTTGCCTGGTCAAGAAATAGTCTCCCACATTGTCTTATTCTTTTATACCCCAGCAAAGTCTGATGTTCAGTTCTGAAGTCATTTGAAATGTATTTCCCAAATTCTTGTTTCTTTCAGGTAAACAGGACTACAAAAAGACAAAGTCGGTCTTAAAGGCCACACGACTAAAAGCTGAAGCAAAGAAGAATTCCTCTGGATTCAGGGTGAGACTGGCCTACACTGACTTTTTTCTCTCTCTGTGGGCCTATTGAAGTCTGTATCTACATGTCTTCCACTGCTTTTGGCTGGTTGTCTGTCTTAGCCCATCTGTGATTTTGCTTGGCTGCCTTTCTGCCAACCATCTTCTTTCCATTTGTCTGTCTGTCTGCCTGTCTGTTCGAAAGTGTGTCTCACTAGATCACTTTTCATAATCCAGTCTCTTAGCTCTCTTATAACTTACTTTGGTCTTTTAGGAGAGTGAGGTTATGTTTTCACTTGAAATGGTGTGATGTGCTTCCTTGCTTCTCCTTTGAAGATGTCTACATGTGAAAACTATAAATGGGAAAGAAAGGGACTTTTTTTGTCTTTGACAGAGTAAAGTTTACAGTATCCTGTTGTATGTAGAAGACAAAAATGGGGGTCAAATTGACTCGGGACATTATTGGTGTTTTAAAAGCACTGCAGGAAAACAAACAAATAAAAACCCTCAACATGTATTGTTTTTTCTCAACCACAGACATTAAACATAACATTTGTGATTAATGATTACAATTACTAGATTACATTTAACAATGGAACTTTAATTCATTGTTGTTATATTTATAATTCAAATACAAAATACACTGTAAAAAAGACTTTGGTGAGATAAATTTAGAAAAAAAAAAGAAATGGGAGTTTCTAATAGTTTATTATTTTGAACTAATATATTAAATACAAGTAGCATTTATCCATTAAATTTGTATGGAATCATTTAATTCATTTCATTTATATGGATGTATACCACTAAGTCTGTTATAATATATTTCAGTGGTACTGAATCTTATTTGCCTCCCTTTTTACATCAAGGAGGGCTCCAAAACATTAGAGAGACCTCTTAACTTCACACGACTCCAGCACGACTTTAATAATGCACATGTGCTAGAATTATCACATTTCTGACAGTTTCAACTTAACACAAAGAATTCCTAAAATACAAATTCAGGGGTTTCTGTGTTTGTACATTGGTGACAGCTGTGGACACAGGTATTCAGGTTGTTGCTCTGTGTCTATGTTCCACTCTTTTATATAACTGAATGCCACCTTGAGGGTATTTCTTCAAATGTGGCACAAACATCTACTTGGACTCACAATACAACCGTGAGGCAGTAATTGCAGTCTTATTATATATCGAGTCAGTGAGAGAGAAATGGGAAATGTAACAAGCTAAGAAGAAAAAAAAAAAGGAGGGAAGAAGAAAGTGATAAGGTGGACAGGGTTGAGTAATGTGAAAGTAAAGGGAGGAGGATGTTGCTAGGGTAAAAAGTATGTGTCTCTCCACAATGATTAGGTGCTGTTGTGCAGGCAAAGATGAATGACTCCACATTTATCACTGTGGCAAACGTGGCACTATTGTTTATGCTACTCCTTATTCAGTTGATTTACCAAAAAGCATTTTTTCTAGAACAAGCTCTTACCAGCGACGTAGCCTTTGAGCGTATTGTGTCAGTTTTAAATCCTTTTTACTGAGATTTTCATATTAGTTACTTTTAAGTGAAGGTCAGTTGTTGAAAGAAAACATCAGACAGATCCAGTGTTGTTTTTCCATGTTAATTCTCCTTTTGTAAATTGGTTCTATTTACAAACCATTAAAAACCCAAAGGCCTCACTTCCTCATTAAGCTTTAGTTGCCATATAGTACGCAGAGATGAACAAATCGTAGTGACGATTAAACAGTGGGTGAAATGGTCAGGCTTTAAAATATGCATCTCTTAGACACGCAAGGCCTCATTAACCACGTCTTTAATCCAATTAGATTAGTCCATATCTTGAAATATTGATATTGCTCATGAATAATTCAGGTTTTTCATGCCCAAGATGAGGGGAATTTTCAGAGGTCGGATTAAAAATACCTCTGGGACGAGGATATTAAACTGACTTGGACCTCTTGGCCCCAGTTCGATTGAAATTCATCCCCAATGTAATGGATATTTGGTTACGCTTGCTTTCTCACTGCGTCCTTTTAGTGTTTTATAAAGTTGTAATTTTTACAGAGCTCTGTGATGACAGTAAAACCCCACCCCCCCCTTCCTCCATCTCTGAACTTTTGGCTGACAGCAATAATTTGGCTGTGGTTTATAGGCATCTTGCTCTATGCATAAAGTCTCCTTTTTTCTATGCATTTTTTTCTTCTCTTCTCCCTCCTTCTCCTCTCACACTCTCAGTGTGTCCCTGGTTGAGATGCTGGTCTCAGATGCAGCTGGCATCTCAGAAGGGCCAGCAGACATGTGGGCACAGAGAATCTGGCAGCTGCCAGGGCAGGCTGTCTTGGGGCTGTCCTAGTAGCAGTGCAGTCTGTATAAGTTGGCAGAGAAATGGATGGAGAGAGAAAGTGAGACGGAGAGAGAGAGAACTTCTGTTACCACAACACGGTTCAGAAAATGCACACGAAATGTTGACCTGGCAAGTGTCAGAAACCAGCCACCTGTTGTATCTGTGCGTGTTTTTATATACTCATTGAGTCACAGTGTGTTAATGGAAAGACAAATCTGCAGCCCCAGAAAGTGTTACATGGTATGGGTTCATGACATCAGAGATGGAGAAACTGTCAGGAAGTGAGTCAGCTCCTCAGGTTGCTCAGGGAGGAAGTGCCTTCAAAGTAGCTCCAGCACACTGGCTTGTTGTACAGCAAACAAGCCTGCTGCCTTTTCTAATTGGCACACTAGCCTTCTGTTCAGTTCTGCACTGTTTTCCACCAGTTTTATTTAGCTGCTGAACCTAGAAAGTTGGTGGGGGGTTGCTTATGTATTTGGCAGAGGTTGGAGGCTACACATGATGGCTCTGGGTATCTTATATGCTGTACTGAAATCCTGCATCCCACTGGTAGCATCATCTTCAGCCTCCCACTGAGGTTTTGGCTATATGGTTTCTGTGTTGGCCATTAGGTTTATGAGGCATATTCACGTCTCTTTGGTACTGCCAGACAGCACAATTTGTACTATAGCTCTTATGGCTTCTTATACTTTTGAATTTCCAGTAAATTATTAATTGACTTTGTCATTTGTGATAGTTGTGATAAGGCTTTTCGTTCTAAAGCACATGCATAGGTTACTATGTGTAGATTGTGGTGGTCCTTTTATAGTAGGTTTGTGATAACTGCAATTATAATGTGTTAGACTTAGGATTCATTGGTGTATTCATAATATATCCCCTGACCTTACCTGTTTTTAGAAAAAAATAGCTAAAGAATTAACTGCAAATTCATTTTAAGTACTGATAATGAAAATAACGTAAAGACCTACAAAAATGAATAATTAGTGTATAATTGCTTGATTGATATTGATTAAATCGCCAGCAACATTGAATCCGTCACAAAATAGAACTTAATGGCTGGTTATGTGTACAGATGAGACGTGCTTATCAACTGCAGCACAAATGCACTAACAGTTGTTTGTTGCCACCCACATACAGTCACTAACACAACAAATCTGTCTTGCTTAGCACGTAGGCACATACAGACTGACGTACATACACACAAACAAACCCAGGAGGAGAATAAAAGGTGGACCAGATGAGGGGATGTCTGCTGAGCTGTGGCTTGTCGCCAGGGTGACAGGGACCCAGCTCCCAGCATGCAGAGTGTGCTGCAGCTGCTGCCTGTACTGAGAGAGCCGCATGATGAAGATGATGTGCTTGGTCCCCATCCAGGGGTCTCTATCAGAATGTGGGCAGAGGGTGTGTGTGTGTGTGTGTGTATGTGTGTGTATGTATGTGTGTGTGTGTATGTGTGTGTATGTGTGTGTCTGTGTGTGTATGTGTGTGTGGTGGGCTCACATAAATGTGCTTGTGAGACAAAGGCAAAAGTCAACATGCTGGGCCACTCTGCTCAACAGCAATGATCTCAATCAAGTGCAGGTGCTTTCTGCAACTCAAGTGTTTTCACCAAAACCCCTCCAGCTTGTTTTCATAGACAAGTCACTGTAACCAGCTGTTCTCCATCTCTCTAAAACCTGAAGCAAACAAGAAGGGGAAAAATACTTGGATTAGAATTTTGTGCGTCCTTTTGTTTCAGTAGTGATTCAACTGAATTGCTTACCTACGTCAGAAGCACAACATTTTCTTTGCAATATTGTCTACAAAATTAGAAATACTTCTCTTTGTCATGTTTTTCAAAGCTGGGAGAGAACACAAGAAAAAGCAGAAAACAATCAAGGCTTAGTGATTTGATAAGTTTTCTTTTCTCTGGGGCCTAGACAAAATAGAAGAGTAAATCAAGCAGTGGGAGCCTGGCGGTTAATATATGAAACTAAAGCGCATGAAATTTAAAAGTTTTCCAATTAAGCAAGGACTTTAAGCTGTTTGGAGGCTGCCGGGATGTAGATAAATGTAGGCTGAGGCTAATGAAGACCAATGCTGCTGATGCCTAGGCATTACAACATGTACACAGATAGCTGCGGCTGCTGTGACGCCTTTTAATTGTCATCCCCACCTACTTCGTCAGAGAGGAATTATTATTACCCCCCCAACACCCCTCATTTGTGCTGAGCCTTATCTCTAACTTGTCTCATTCTAACTAACTCTTGTTTTTTGTGTTTTCTCAGTGCAGTTTGGCCAGTGGGTTGAATTTGTAGTACTCTGTAGTAAGTGTGTGCATGCTACATATGACAATTACTGGTCTGGTATTTTCTCAAAATGTCATACATATATATTCATATAAATATATATATGTTCTGGCTCTTTCTATTTTAGTTGTGCGTTGTCTGATGCTTACCTGTTTGTGGTCTCTCCCACCACACACACACACACACAATTCATGAGCTCACTCCCTTTCAGCCTTTACAAACTGATTTTGTTAATCATATTTCAGGTAGGTTCCAGAAATGGGAGAATGCAGTTATAGTATAGATATCCACAAGTATTAGAATCACATAACATTTGTAGAGTTGTGTAGAATTACATACATGTGTTTTCAGTTCACTTCATGTTATCTTTGTTGCTGTGGCCCAGTTTGCATGTTAAAACTAATTTCCATGTTAAAATCAAATATTTCTTTTTGAATAACCTCCACTCAGAGTGTACTCTGCTCTCGTTTAAAGCTCTCCAAGCTCTCCAGTGTTGATTAGAAAGTTTGCTGCTAATGAGTTCTCTTGATAAAGAATAACCGCCATTGTTCAATACTCTGAGTGGCCCTAATGAAACTCCAGTTGATGAAGATTGTAATCGTATGAGCGCCACATAATGAACAAGTGCTCCAAATTCCATTTTCAAGTTGAATGCCACTCCTCTGCAAAATCTCAATTTGTTTGACAATTACCCAACAGAAAATTTAAAAATAGGCCAGGTTCATGAAGAAAGTTTGAGTTATGGTTAAAAACAGCAGGAGAACTGTGGAGGGTGATCGCAGAACAAAATTGCAGACTAGATTATGATGCTGTGGTCAATCAGTGCGTGGTTTCTGAAATGTGATGCGTTATATTTTGAACTGACTTCTTCATGGATGGATTCCAATCTCTTCTCTCTTTTCCCATGAAGAGAAAAACCCAGAAACAGATCAATGTTTTCATTCATTCAAGTATGTGAGCTGCTGCCACACTTCACTGAAACTAACTAGACAACATCATGATGAATAGTACAATCCAGTTAGGTTAAACAAGTGTAATGCAGATACAACCTCATACATCATAACTAATATCATACAATGTTTTGTTATCAACTTGATGAAAATACACAAAATGCAGTATTCATGCTTTTAGAAATTCCCAAATTTAATAGCAGTGTGTTTACAGCCTGTCTCCTGACTCATTTCATCAAGTAACAATTCCCCACAGTGAATCTCTCAAAGCAGCCGAGTGTGTTTGTGTCATTAATGTGCAAATGGGTCTGTCGGAGTGAGAACACCTACTGTGGAGACCTGGTTTACTTTTAAAGAGACTAAAACCAGGTTTTTCCACACAAATGACAGTAAATTTGAAAACACATCTGCTGGTCTGTTTTGGTCTTCCTCAGTCCTGGGCTCCTATTTTCAGCACTGTAAACAAAGCTTCCCAAAAAAACAAACAAAAAAAATCAGCTTTTCACTGTGAGCAGCATTTAAACACTAGTGAGTAACACTGCGTGTTTTTTTTAACATGTAAAATCTACATACACATGTTCTGTGTAAAGTGACTATGTATAAGGTGAGATAGTTAAACTAATTGTTTGATAAACATTGATTGATGTCTTTCCTGGAATCTTAGCAGCCAGTTTCAGAATAAAGTCACATATTTATAATTGGCAGTCATTTATCCATTTAAAAGAAGAAGAAAGATGTCATATATTTCCTTTATTGATAATTTTCCCAGCACTGAACTTAAAAAATGTAAAAGTAAGAAAGGACATAGACATTTTTGTTGTTTTGACACTTTAGTAGTTTCAGTATTGAGTCACTTGAATGTCTGAAACAAAAGACTCATGATCGACATCGATACAAATCAATTAGTCTATAATAAGCACAAAACCCAAAATTATTGAAATATAAAATTTTCGCTTTTGCTCGTAAGTGTAAAACAGACAGATCTAGCAGATATATAAATAGTTCTGTTGAGAACATTGTATCTTAAAGCTTCTTCTCCTCCCTCCTCAGGATGCATTCCTGGTCATCGCAGCAATCCTGTTCTTTGTCATCTGTATCTACGCCTTCTTCTACCTCAATTTGAGCACAGAGATTAACCTGGATGTGGATGAATAATAGATGAACTACATGCCTGCAATGTTCACTTCTGTGCTTTGTTTGACAATGAACTGCCCCTTCAGGAGAAATGTTCTAATCAAGCAAAGTTTCAGTTTTTTGAGACTGGAAAAAATTAAATGGCTTGTATCCCTGTATTTCCTGCATGGGAACATGTCAAAGAAACTGTAATCATTATTATGCTAATAATGCTATGATTTTTACACCCTTTTATTTCTGGGCCCAAGATCTGAGAGTATAGCTTTGATTCCATTCCCTGAAATCATCAATTTAAACACAAGCTCTGTTAGTCATATTCTGCATGTCACCTCCCACTGTTTTCTACACTATTTAAAAAAAAAATAAAAATCTGCACAAACACTAGCTTCACATTCCAGTGCACAAACCTCTCCTCCTGGATATCTGGAGATCACAAAGTGTGAGATTAGAATCCACAAAGCCTCATCCTGATTGAACATGTGTGCCGAATACAGAGCAGCACAATCTACCTGCAGCACAGACAGAGTTTCACAGGATTAGCATTACAAATATGAATCTGTTCTTTCATTTGAAAGGAAATTACAGAGATGAACGATTACTAAATAGAGGTGAGCCTACGTGTTCCTCATAAGGAACACCTTGATGATTTTCATTCTTGGCAAATGTGCAATAAGTATTGTTGTCCCCTTAAAGATCTGATGTATATAAAATGGAATATGAAGGTCTGTCAATGCTTCTTTACTTTGTGCTGTAGGCCTGCAAGGTGCAAGTGTTGACCTTCCATTAACAATTTTAGTCCAAATCCTCCCACTGTTTGAGTCATTCTTTGTTAGCACAAAGTCCAGTCAGGGGCTTTTATTTAGTCAATGTTCTGCTTTCTGTTTGAAATTGTTCAATATTTTCAGGTTGTATTTTTCTTTTCTATTTTTTAACAGCACACATCACCCTTAACTAACAATAGCAATACTGTTGTCAAAAAGGCAACAGACCAATTGTTTTGGTTATGGGTCTTTTGTGTTTGTGTAATGCATGAAAGACCAAATCCATAATAGACCATGATTTTTGCTTTCCTATAATGTTTTTTACGCTGAATAAATAAAATACAACACATCTGTGTTTGCTGTGTTCTTTCTCTAATACAGTTCTCGAAATGTGAGACAGTTTTTGAGCTTTCAGTTTCTGCCTTTTCTCTTCTCTCCCATGACCTCTCAACCTCTAGTAAAATGCTAAATGTCAAAGAAACCATTATGATAAACACGCAGCCATACCCTCACCCAGTGGCTTTTATCTGGCCTTGGTATAGCCAGACCCCCTCCTCCACCACTGTGGGTCATTCACATGTGTAACAATAGATAGCACGGCCTAATAGACCCTCATACATGACACCTGTTATCTAAAAGGTCACCATTACCAACTGTGAGAGATCTGACACAATGGAAAGGATCTAGCAACACAGACCCATGTTTGGCAAGATGACTTAAACTATTTTTCACAATAAAGTAATAATTTTTTGGTTTGTATGGCTGTTATTAAATAGATTTTTATGAGCCTTTTATCATTTGCTTTGCCTTTATGATTTCGTTGCTGAATATTCATATTTTTCTGTATGTGTTTTTCTTTTTCATTAAATTAGGTTTATCCATGGAATGAAATGAAATCTATTAGAAAATGAAAGGATTTTTGTTCAGTTTTCACCACAAGTTTATTCAGTGGATGTTTTGTGATCTTAAGTGTGAAGCAATCTGTGTCAAACAAAGCCAGCAGTAACACCTTTTTTAATCCTTGGACATGTTTAAGGCCATTTGGTCACTGCATATATGAAATTATATTCATCAGGGAATTGTATTTTTGTATAACACAACAGTGGTTACACCTTGACATTACCAGTAATGGTTTTACTTCTTTTTTCCTGAAGGTTTATATTTAGCTGCTAAATGCAGATGTAGTTTGTTTGTGATTTAAAATTTATGAATTAAAAATCTTGTTTGTTATAGGATAAAGGCTGTCAGATCAGATGCTTCTGTAGATTGATATTCATATTCATTGTCTCTCTGAGTGAAGGAAACATTAACAGTCCAGTTAACAGAACAATCACAAAAAGACATGAACAGTGTTCAACAAACTTCTGCTCCCAACAAGTCGAACAGAGGAGAGCATTAGCACTGTTTGACCCTTTGGTACCAGCCCTAACAGCTTTTCACAGGAGCTAAATGCACTGAAGCTTCACCTACCATCCTGTGACAAATGAGCTAGACGCCACACGCCCAAATCCAACTCATTAGTCATGTGAAGTATGTCACCAAGAGTAATTATACTTAGGGCTAATCTTGCATATGTACCAACAGACACATACAGTACAATATGTAATGTAGCTGTACTTTCCCACACTTTCAGCAGTAGGAAACGTTCTCATACGTGTATGATGTTTACCAAGACATGAATCATAGCTATGACTGCTGGTAAACCCAACACAGCTCACTTGGGCCATGCTGATATGTCTTGCATGTTATTTGCATTTGACATAAATAAACACATGTATTTTGTTACATTTTCTTTCTGTTTCATGACATCATGTGAACCCAGATGTACCTTAGAGTGTGTCTTGGGTTTAGTTTCAAACAGGGCGTTTACCTCTTTTTCTGGCGTGTTTGCTTGTGGTTTTGAGAATACTGTGCTTATGCAGCCTCTCTTCTCCAGAGTCTCTCTATCTATATGTGTGTGTATTTTCAGCATTCAGCACTGCGCCTGTGGCCATGCTCCAGTGGAGCGTTCAGTCTCTCTGACGGACCGATGAGAAGTAAGGAGGGTCAGTCCCGCCAGGAGCTCATTTAGTCCCTATCTCTATCTCTCACACACACACACACAAAGTCTCTCTACAAGTCACTCTGACAGCGAGGCTCATCGCTCCCTCACTCTGTGTCTCTCACACACACATCGCTGTGCTTCCATTAGGGAGATATAGTGAGAAGACAGGACTGATGATGCATGTCACAAAGTAGTACTGCTAGTCTCACACATAATGTCTCCACCTTCCTGCTGTTTCATTCCCTCTCATTGATTTGTCACTTTGCAGTATATTTTTCACTGTCTCTGCAGTTCTGCTTAAAAATTTAAATATCTGGAGTTATATCATGTGGACTTTGGTGTACATCATAATGACAAAGGACAGAAAAGCTTCTTTTTTCTGGGGTGTGATGTATGTTTGGGAGCTACAGCTCATATATAACTTTAAGTTGAATATAATTCTCATGTAGTGCTGAAGACTTGTTTTCAAGTCATACTCCCAGAAATTATCCGTCTACATATCTGCCTACATGTTTTCACATAACCAAGACCCAGCCAAAATGCAGGCTTTAATGCGAAAAAGAAATATGACCACATCAAACCTGAACTTGACACTAATACTTTGGTGTTTAATTCTCGGTCAATCTCTGTTCGCTGTGTGTCTGATATGAATGCATTAGCAGGATTGTGCTGTGTGGTGGATTAGAATCTCCCCCGTGCTTTGTGAGGTGTGTGGTAATGCCAGACTTAGTGGATTTTGCTGCGAATCACATCCTCCCATCGTCTTCTTAATCCCTGATGTGCTGCCTAATGACACAGAGACTGAAGAACTCAGCAGGAGAGAAGAGAAAGGCGGGGAGGGCAGGGAAAAAGTGGCAAAAAAGTTATGAAGACACAAAAGTAGTTGGAGGTCTGAGAATCTCTTGACAGAACTCTTTCTGAGACACTAGCGACTTTGCTGAAGTGTCTGTATGGTGTCATGATATTTGTGACTTTGAAGAAAATGAGTATGAGCACGTTTTGGCTTTTCATGTGTGTGTATTTACAACTGCTGCATCCGTAATCAGCGTGTCATGAGCAGATAGGGCAGGTGCTCAACAGGTGTGCTCTGATACCAATCCCTCTCCATTTGCCTGTCTGTCCCTCCATGTTTGCACACGCTCATTGTGTTGTTCATAGAGAAACACCTGGGCTCTGGCGCACCTGGGCTTATTGCCCAGTTCTCTAACAGCGCACACACACAAACACACTGGAACCCAGCCAGTTCCTGTTACTAGCTGCAGCAGGAAGGAGCAGCTGACATCCTATCCCTCAGTTCCCAGGAGACTTAACACCCTGAGTAAACCATCCAAAGTCGGACCCACTTGAGACTGACCCTCTTGTAGACATCAGTTAAATGTAAAAAGAGAGCACTGAGGACTCTCTTAGCACATTAAGCTAATAACTACTGGGTACTTCTGTCAGATTATCTAAGGCTGTTTGTTTTGGGCATGCCAACAAAAGCAGCAGTGTGCATCAGAGCTTTCAGAGCTCAATTTCAGTAAATAAACTTCTGTGACAGGTGCCAAATATGGCCATGGCTTGTCTGGTTTGATCAGACTTTTCAAAGCAAGAGAGATGACTTTATTTTGAACTATGAGCATCTTGTTAGTTAAAATGTCTTATTCTATAGACTTTAAATGTGTATTCAAATTGTCTCAGAAGACAAAAGTAAAGTATGCATACATTGTTGTTCAACACCTGCCTATTTGTGTGTCGAAGAGAAAGAGAACAAAACCCAGTCAGATGCCTCCAAGAAACCGAGCAGCGTTGCTGTCTTTCTCATAGTGGTGTGTTTGGTCATGCACTAGTGAGCGTGGGAATACCTGAGGGAATAACACTAACAGGTTGTCTTCTGGTTCTATTGGTTTGTTGTGGTTTTACTAGAATATGTAAGGAGATCTCAGCTCCCTCCTTCTCCTTCTATGAATCACTGTTCCAGAGAGCAGGCAAGCACTGATGGGTGCATTCAAGTAGTATAGTGGCTCACTTGATAGCTTCTCAACCATCGGGCTTTCCAATCATTCCCTAGTTTAGACAATGTAATTTAATCATTTAATTCGTGCAGTGGTTGCCATTCTCATACTG
>OMLM01009196.1:0-11631 GCA_900302695.1 Helostoma temminkii | reverse complement strand
TACAGCACACACACACACACACACACACACACACACACACACACACACGTTACTATGCAGTCATGGTGTTAGATGATACTGTTTAGGGCTGAGCTGAGGAGCCTGTGTGTTGAACATATAGTGAATATACAGTAACGGTGCACAGTAACAGAAGACATGACTTCATGGCTTCATCCAGCGATGATAGTATTAGCCACTAAAGTCCAACAGCATGTCTGTACCCGAGACTCTTGAATGTTTCTAACCTCATATTTTGGTGCGACAGTCCCATTTTACATCACATATACACATTTAAGAATCCACGTAACGGTACATTCTTCAGCGCTGCATTAAACGACCTGAATTACTGTTTTGGGGCATTCACAGGTGTGTAGGATACTCATCACCAAGTCGATACCAAAATCATTAAAACGTGACGGTACATGTTTTCTAAGCACCTTAGTGGGTGTCATGAAGTGTGATTTGCTCTGCACTAACGAGCTCAGCAAACAACCTTGATGGTCTGATGTTAAACACTATGAGAAACTAACAACACCACAAGTGCAGCAACAGGATCACCAGACTTTTATTGAGGTGAGATGTTTTGTGTTTGAGCTGGATGATCAGGTTATGGACTGAGTGTCAGAACTTTTTAAACAAAACAAGGAAACGGCCCAAACTAAGCTGACCTCAAATCAGTGCCAAGAGTTCAAGAGTTCCAGTTGTTGAATTCATATTAACAACACGTCATTAACAATTAAACTCATATGTTCCTATTACTATTACCATTGCAACCCGACGACCTAAACACGAGAAGATGCTAAATGTGAAGATGTAGCTTCAGAGTTGAGCACATTTTTTAGATTCACTTACACACTGTAATATGTATTAGCACTTTTTAAACTTGAAAATGATCAGAGTAAAATATAAACCATAAATTAACTAGCATATGGCCACATCAGTGGGCCACAGGTTCCTGTGACCAGAAGAAAGCAGAGCGCTTTGAACTATTTGGGGTGTGAACTGGACTTTTGGTTTTGGTTCAGCATGATGTTCCTTCAGATTTATCCACATACATCAAACCATGTGGTGTCTGCGTCACTGCATCGGTCCTGATGAAGATTTTAACAGACGCCTGCCTGCTGGTTGGAAACGTGTATTTTCTACCGCAGTGGGATAAAAATATAAAGATGTTTCTGCAGACACACCTGAGATCAGCCAGACGCTGTTAAGACTTTTTCTCCCATCATTCAGAAACTGCCTTTGTCTTTCTGGCTCTTTCAGCCTTTCTGGCGAACGTGTTAATGCTCCTAACAGCTTCCTGCTCTTTAGTTTCTGTTTTTTCTCTGCTTTGCTTCTGTTGTTTCTCAGTCGGGTTTCTTGGCCATCCTGCAGCTTCATCCTGCTCTCTGTGTCGCTCACCGTCTGGCTTGAATGCTAATGTTCCTACCAGTCCTCTGCTCTGATCTGTATGAAATAATGGAGGAAAAGAATAGTGCTTTGTTTTGGCTTGTTCTGCCGTTGAAGCCTGAGCAGCAGTCTCTCTGTAGCTTCTGTTCTCCGCTGTTGATGGTTTTAGCTCCTATCTCACTGCCAGATATTTGCTGCTTTTCAGACTCGGAGATAAGACGCAGGTTCTTGGCATCGGTTCGTTTTTACAGAAGGTTAACCCAGGACGGGAGAGAGAGTGAGCTAGTGCGTCTTCTCACATCAGAAGTCAGTGTGAACAGAAGAGGAGGACTGTGGGAGTGGTGTGAAAAATCACAGGCGAGGTGTGAACAATCAAAGTTAGGTTTCAACTTAAACTTTCTGAAGAGTCTTGACTACAAGAGAAGAAGAAGAAGTGTGTCAGGAGGAGAGGAAAAATCCCCTTTAACAGACAAAACCTGCAGCAGAACTATAACCAGGATCAGGTTGGACGGACATCTGCCTCCACCAGCTGAAGTGCTGAACCTGGAGTCTTTGTGGAGCTTTCACATGAGTTTCCAGAATTAGCTTTCTCATGAATTGGTAGTTCTGAGAGTGTGCTGTGTTGGGCATCTTATTTAGATTCTCTGTTGTTGTTACTTATTTCCTTATTGTTCTTTTCTCTGTTCCTTTACACCCACCCCAACCGGTTGAGGCAGATGGCCACCCACCCTGAGCCTGGTTCTGCTTGAGTTTTCTTCCATTAAAGGGAGTTTTTTCCTCTCCACTGTCTCCTAGTGCTGCTCAGTGGGATTTGTTGGCTTTGCTATATAATTCCATACAGTTGTATTGTTAAACTCTGTGAGGTCTTAAACCTTAAACGTTGTAAAGGGTCTTGAGACGACGTTTGTTGTGAATTACCCCCATGTAAATAAACTGAATTGAATTGCTCCAACCACACAGTTGTTTTCTGGTGTATTTGCTGCTACCACATGCATCATCAACAGCAGCAGCAGCGATTCGTTTCCACACCTAGACATCTTCTGCATAGAGGAGTGGACCTTTAGATAACTTTCAGTTTTCATTAGAGGATGTTTGCATAAAGTGAAGCCTTTGTCAGCCTTCTCCTGCAGTGTAGGTCACGCACAGAGGATTAGTTTGAGTCAGCATCTAGTAGCCTTAGCTCCAAGATTATCTGCTCAGTTTCAGTCCCTATTGTTTGTAGTTCTCCACCACCAACAGCGTGGGTCACTTGTGTAGCCTCCCTGTGCACATTCAGCGCAGAAGCTAAACCTAGCTTAGCAACTAGCTTGCTTACTAGAAAGTTCCCACAGCAAATTTCACACATTTGCATTTGCTGTTTCCCTCAGCAAATGCAAATTTCTGTAAAGGTTCCATTCTATTCTAGTCTATTCTATTCAGTTTCCTCCACCAGTTCTCTTGTGGGTAACTGCAGCACATGTACAGCCCTCGATGTTGACGTGATATTTTTCTTCTTGCTTTTCCTGTTTGCTATTTTTGCCGACCGAAGCAGCTCCACACATTAGTGCTGCAGAACATGCAGGCGACTGTGGTTGTGCATCTGTGATAAACCAGTATGATGGTTGTAGGTCGGGTGAGGCTCATCATTCTGTTCGTCACATACTTTGTTACTGGAGCGGGATGTCATTATTTTGAAGCTCTGGTATTGATTGTCGGGTGTGTTCACACTCCTCACACACCTGTCTGCAGCTGACTGTGTGTGTAGATGGGGATAATTGACTTTCTTCGACACTGACAGATTGAAAATCACAAGCTGTCGCTGGTCTATTCGCTCTGTCTCTCACACACAAAATCCAGCTGTGTGTGTTTTTGGTCTTTGCAGCACTAAGTCTGAAGTAACATAATAATCTGCTCACTTCGATCTGCTCACAGTTTGAGTTTAACATATGGACACAAACAAAGTACATGAAGTTGTTCTGACCTGAAGCATCTGTCAGTGTGTTTCCATCTATACTGTACAGGTTAAGGGGAAGAATTGGGAATCACTGTGAGGATCTGTACTTCTGCTGCACTGGTTGGTTTAAGGGTTGTACACACAGTTTTCCTGTGTCATCAGCTTCATTATATCCACTTTACAACTTTATTTTCCATGTTCAGACAGAAACACAATTAAAATGAAAAACGCCTTCATGGCTGTTGCTTCAAAATGATGCAGCCCCCCTCTACAACAGTATATATATATATATTTAACCTCCCAGCACAAAGGTTTAGGATCCAAACCTGCAGGTGCCTTATTTATTTAGTGGTAGACTGTGATGGACTAGGTTTAACACCCGTAGAGGGTTAAAGGAAATTGGTAGGAGGCTAGCTAGCTGTCAACATGTTAATATATTCTGCTCCATTCACAATTAGACATTTCTTCTAAATGGTGCAGGGATGCTAAAGCTCTGAACATAAAGATTAAAAACAGTATTTGTACCAGAGACAGGGCTCATAGTGTTTGTGATGTTAAATTACCCTAACGTTCATAATATTATGACGTTTGCTAACAGCTGTTTAGCTATTGAGAAAATACCAACACACAAACTGCACTGCATGTACAATTCGCATCATGTATAAGTGGTTATATATAATTATTGGTCCTCTAGTGGAAATTGTTGCACATATATGATTGCGCTGCTGCAGAGTATCAGTGTCTTGGCCTAGGACACCTCAATATGTGGTCAGAAGGAGCCAGGAGTTTAACATCTGGCCCTGGAGTCCAGGGACGACTGCCCTACCAATACGTCAGCAATACGTCGTCACTTCAGTGAATTGCGAGTACAGGTTCTGTGACCTGTAAAATAAACTGTTGTTACTTCTCAGAAACCAGTAAAACCATCACATCCACCTAAGCATCACATGTTAGCAGTATGCTAACAGCCACAAACATCTCTGCAGAGGAATCCAGTGATCTTTGCCTAAATTCATCTCCTTAATGTTTTAATGCAAACTGTGCAGTGCCCTCTCCTGATAATTGTCTGTGGTTGTTGCTTTGTTCTAACTCCGCACTAATACACATGTATAACCACAGTTTGCTGGCCACTCAGTATTTCTGCTGATACTGGACTGATATAAAACCACTGTAGAACTCTGGACTCAGCACTTTCATTTCCTTCCCTTCTCTTTTCTAACCACACTCTGACCTGCAGGTAAAACACACAGGCATCCGTTGTCTTTTTGTGTCCTGTTGACACTGTTGTCTGACATCCCGTTTTACGTTTTCGTATTCCCATTACTCTGTGTGTCCAACTAAACATATCTAATAAATCAAACACTGATTTTTATCCTTACAGTAAAGCTTTATTTGGTCCTGTTGGTCACGGTAGCTCTGGTTCGAGGCACCAACTCTTTGCTGGTCTAGAACCGTTTTTCTGGCCAAGAGCTGGTTGTTTGGCTGCGGAAACGAGAAGAACTGGTTGGAAATTAAGCACGAGCTCCGAACCAGCCCTGAAAAAGGGATAATTATGGATGTTGTTAGGAACTTCATCAGAAAGTACTCAACAGGCTCTTCCTGTTTCTCTGTCTGACCACAGAGATTCATACGTCCTGGAAAATGCATGTTTTTCTGGAAAAAGAGGTTTGTTTAGGAAAAAAGTTCCAGGGCATTCGTGCTGGATAAATGCACTCTTTTATTTATACATCTACACTTTAAACTTAATTAATCTTCTTTTCCATCTCTACATATGCCACTGATGACATTTAGCAGTAGTTTAGTCCTGGACAAAAGCCTCCTCTCAACATCAGCGACTAGAAATGTCTGTTTAAAATGTGGTTTGTCTTTTCATCAGTTCCTGCTGTGGGAATAGAAATGTCACCATAATATAATACTGGTAATTTGAATGCAGTCCCACAGGATTTGTTTACTACAAGTCAGTTTCCGTTCAGCCTTTTTTACATCTTCTCTTTCCTGTACACCAGCCTTTCTATCACTTATAAGTCACTTCATCACCTATTTTATTAAACTTTCTGTGTTATTTTCCTCCAAACTTCTGCCTCTTCTACTCAGGATATTTTACTGCTTAAGTGAATTTAATATTTACTTACATCTTGTTCAATCATTCAGTTGTACTTTGAGTTAAATAATGTGAAGTGTTACATCACCACTGATCAGACTTTATGAGCTCCTTGTGTGCTGCAGCGCCCTCCACAGTTTAATGACCTCCAATAAATTCATATTATTTAAACACTCATACAACACACAGAGCAGTTATTAATTCATGTGATACAGATTTAGAAATCTAAAAATCACTTTCTGCATCTGGTTAGGATCAATAACAGAGTGATGATCAAACTGCGGATGATTTATTGATCATGGAGGATCAGCTAAACTTATTTACTCCCTGAAACCACCTTCTTCCTGCTGTGTGAAAAACCACTAGGCTGTGAGTCATCCTGTGTGTGTGTGTGTGTGTGTGTGTGTGTGTGTGTGTGTGTGTGTGTACATGTCTTCATGTGGTTTTGTTGACAGTTCAGTGTAGCATTGTTAGGACATCGTGAGGACATTTCCACACTGTGACTGTATTTCTGAATGTTTAAGGTAGTTTCTTCTCCACTTTCATCTTATCACATGACAAAATCATCTCAAGGCACTTCACAGTGTTTAAGGTTTAAGATCTTACAATACAACTAAATAATAAGGAAAACCCAACAAACCTCTCTTGAGCAGCACTAGGCAACAGTGGAAAGTAAAAACTCCCCTTTTTTAAGAAAGGAAGAAGCCTCCAGCAGAACCAGGCTCAAGGTAGGCGGCCATCTGCCTCAACTGGTTGGGGTGAGTGGAAAGAAAGAGAGAAAAGAACAGCAGATCACATAACATGTTGCCCAGTGGGACACTGTTACACCTTTTCTACCGACAAGAACTTGGTGCTAATGCAGATTACAACTGGTTCTTAGTTCTAGTTCAGCAAGAAGTTGGTGTTGGGTTGGAACCAGTTACCTGCCAGCGAGTGGAAACACACAATAGCACAAAACTAGCTGTGAACCAGTTCTGGAATATGTTTGGTGGAAAAAATGTTTGACATATGGTGAGGAGGAGTCAGGTCATGAACCGACGACCCCAGAGTCAACAAATGTCCTTTTCTACCAACTGATCCACTGCTGCTCAGGGTAGTTTTTTATTGGAGGGGAAAAACTGATGATTTGAATTATGACAACATTTTGAGGACTTTTAGGTCAGAGATCTCATTGGTTAAGACCAACATGGAGGAACCCCCTCCCAGTGAGGTAGCTTCTAAGTGAAAGCTCCACTGAATAAGTAAATAAACATTCAGAGAAAATTATAGTTTGTGTGCCTGAAATATTTATGTGCTCCTGTAAACTGGAGCCTGCAGCTTTAAGCCAGACGAGCTGTTTTCCCTGCTTCCACTCGTTGTGCTAAGCTGGACTAATCACGTTTGTGCATCTAAGAAAGAGAATAATGGCTCATTTGAAGCGACTGTATTTCTGCATCATGTGTCTGGGAGGATGTTAAAGCTCCTTGTTGAGCTGTTGTTGTCCACGTGGACATAAACTGTGAGTTCTTTCATTCTGCAGAGACAGAGCTCAGTGTTTAACTGACTGGCTGCTGCAGGAAGGAGATTATTTCATCAGAGCAGATAAATAACTGGGCAGGAGCGTCATTAAAAACTCATCAGTGAGTACAGTGTGTGTGTGTGCGGCTCGCTAATGCGTTTCACTTATCAGCCAAGCAGATGTGACTATTGTGCTCCATTAATGAATCATTATGATTCCTTTCAGCTACTAAACAGGCCAGTGCTGGTTTTGTGCGCGTCCATCAAGGAGAGTGGAGCAGTTACTGGGTAGAAGTTCAGTGGTGGGTGTTGATGCTCAGAGCAGATGAATCCTGATGTCTTTGCCACTGCTCAACTGTCAGTTAAATTTGGTTTATATATAAGACACTTTACATGTTGAGGTTATTAAGATAGAAACCCGACATATCCCACTGAGCAGCACTCGTCATCAGTGGAAAAGAAAACCTCTGTTCAACATTGGAAACCTCCAGCAGAATCAGGCTCGGGGTGCGTGGCCATCTGCCGCAACCGATTGGGGTGAGTGGAAAATGAGAGAGAAAAGACACTGTCAGGTTATTCTAAAGAAAGAAGATGTGGTGGGAAGAGGCCCTGCTCCTTTTTATAACTAGTGACAGACAAGATTCCTGGAATATAAAGTTTAAGAAGATTTTTCATATTTCTTTTACAATTTGATGCCATCGGGATCACCTTGAAGTCTGACCTGACTATAACAGAGAGCCAGTGTCAGAAAGATCTGTAGGATCTGGACAATGTGAAGAACCAAACAGAACTGACCAACTCCAGAATCCAGACACTGGCCTCATTTAGCCAAGATAAAACAATGTAAAAGAAATTGCAACAAGCTGCATTTTGCTTGATAAACACTAAAACACTGCAGAAATGTGAAACCTGCAGAAGTTCAGTTAGTCAGAGAACAGCTGCAGTAGTATGGGGAGTATATCAGCTGTTTTATTATATAGTTTTTATTATAGTTTTATTGGAGAACACCTTAACATTAATGAATGAATGGAAAAGATGGAGCGATTAAATAAAAAATAAAAGCCCAGCTCTCATTAAAGTTGAATACACATCACTGTATATGTGACCTTACAAATACTATAAAATGACGAAGCTGCAGAAAAACCTCTCATGTTCAGAACAAATTTGTATATTAGACCGTGAACGGTGAATCTCAGAGATTACTGCAGATTTACCTTCACGTGGCGTTAGCAGTGAGGGATGATGGGTGTTTGCTGCAGCAGATGAAGGATTTAGCCTTTTATTTTCATGTTTCTACAGATTATGTCTTTTTTTTTTCCTCTACCTGTTGATGATGACAAGCTGGTGCAGCCCCACTAACACTGTGTGAGTCTGTCTCCACCACACAGAGGAGGAATGAAAACTGTCTGTTTTAGTTTATTAAAACTGGAACTAGATGTTCTGATAAAAGTAATAAAACAAGATGTTCAGATTTTCTGACTGAAGAAGAACTGGTGAAATGTGTGAAAATATATCTTCAATTTTCCTGAGAAAAACAAAACAGATTCACTAATAATTACACTTCATATTTTCATGTTTTATTGAATTTATGACTTTATGAAGTTACTTCAATAAATGTGTTGCAACAAATCAAATCAAAAATTACCTTATAAACAAATAATATATAGATTTTTATTATTATTTGTTTTTCAATTATGAAATTACGAAAAATAAAAAACCTGTATTAAATGTCATGAATTCAGGACGTTATTATATCTTTATTAAAGTTTATACTACAGAGCACAGAGCAGGAGGATCCACTGAACAATTAGTTTCTTAATTTATATATAATCCACATCAGTAGTGTGGTTTCAAGCAGACTTCTGCACAATAACAGGATTATGAAACACATTCAGACGCCTTTGAGTCCTGGATTCGTGACACAAGGTTTAAACAGCACAGTTACGACCGAGGACTCATTTTAAGCAAATTTTACAAAGACATACCATCCTATTACCACAGGGATTTATTTAATGTACAGTTTGTGCACTTTATGATGGTTTGATACTGTAATAAGCAGATGTAGTTGCAGATAAACCAGGAGGTACAGCTACGACCCTCGGGGAAATTCTTTGGGGACAGGCTGCCCCTTGGAGGCACCAGGGTACAGGGGTACAGTGTCTTATCTGAGAAAACTTCAACATGTGGCCAGGAATCAGGTATACTGGGAATTGAAAAATTCCCTTCAACGGAAGAAACCTCCAGCAGAACCAGCCTCAGGCTGGGCGGTCATCTGCTTCAACCGGCTGGGGTCACAGGATAAGCTCAGTAACATACGTAACGCCATATGACATAACGTCATATTAACAACACACTGATTGTAGCACGGTGGTTTAAATTCATGGGTCGGCCAGCTGCCTTTCTGTGTGGGAATTACATGTTTTCTGTGTCTGTGTGGGTTCTCTGCAGGTTCTGCAGCTTCCTCTCACAGTCCACACACATGCAGTTAGATTATTTGGTGGCCATAGATGTCAATGTGAGTGTGAATGGTTGTGTGTTCCCATTATATGGGACAGCATGTAGCAGAATTGGTAGGGCAATTGTCTTTCAACCCCAGGGTTGGCAGGTTTGATTCCCGGCACATGCTGAGGTGTCCTTTAGACAAGACCCCAAAACCCTCTAGTAGAAGAATAACATCAGTAAACCTGCAGCATAAATATGTAAGTGTTTCTGTAGTTATTCTGGTGCCACTGTAGGAATCAGAATGCTGCAGCCTCATTTGGTTTTGGTGCCTTTTAACACTGAAGGTGTTGCTCAGTGTCTTTTTGTTTCCACCTGGTTGGCAGATAACAGAAAGTGACTCTGTGCTACTCAGAAGTGTGGAGGACATGTACACCTTCTGGTACCTGATACCAAAATGTCAGTGTTCAGCAGAGCTACCAGCAGGGTTTCTCTCGTCAGCACGGCTTGGTGCAGAAACTGGATTGGTCACATGATTCAGACTCCAGCTATGTTTATATGCATCTTGTTAATCATATAAATCAGATTCTGATTCATGCTCAGTATCTGTGCAACAAGATGAAACATGGAGGATCTGAAAGGACGGAGGTCAGCTTCTCTCTGTAGCCCAACAAGTCGTGCAGTGTGATGCAGAACCTGAACCTGCTGAGAACCTTAGTCCACCTCCATGTTTCTCTTCCTATGAAACAAACATGAGTCTGTGTCCAGTCTGAAGCATCATGGATGTTCTCCTCATACTGTGTCCACTGTACAGATCCAGCATGCACATATGTTAAGTGTCTCATATCTGACACCAGGATCCAGCAGCTGATTTTACCTGTGGACCAGTGTCTGTGTTGTTTTTCTTGTTCATTGGAGACGTGTAATAAACTTTACTGTTTCACTTTGCTATAAATAGAGACTGTTCAGTTCAGTTCAGTGAATGTTTGTGCAGCTTTGCCTCCTTAGCTTTCTCTGTAATGACCTGCTTTGGGGGCAGAACTGGCTGCACCACATAGTTAGAGCAAATTAATAACCATTAAACTACAGCCACACGAGGGTCTGTTGCTGCATTTAAATTAGAATTCCCACCATGAACAACAGGGTGAGAAGCTCCTGAGTCTGGGTGGAGAACCAGGAGTCAGTAGCCTGAGTCTGTGATGAGAAGGTATGCACTGTAACATCTACGCTTTTGCTCTGCAGGAGATGTGGTGGACATCTACCAGAGGGAGTTCCTGGCGCTGAGGGAGCGCCTCCACTCAGCGGAGCAGGAGAACCTGCGGCGCTCCAAAGAGCTGAACCTGGTTCTGGAGGAGATCAAGAGGGCCATCGCTGAGAAGCAGGCGCTCAGAGACATCAACCGCACCTGGAGCAGCCTGTCAGGTCAGTGAAGTCCAGAGAAGGTGGGTCTGTCTTCTGTTTCCTGCTAAACCTGGTTCTCAGTGGTCTAATCTGGTCTGACCAGGCTCGCGCTTTAAATTTAATCCAACAGAAGAATGAGGATTATTTAGACTCATGTCAGATGATCTACAGTTTAATCTGGATTATTCAGAATTGGACTCCGGTTCCGCTTGGTCTGACCTGATGCGTCTCTGTGTGGTTTCAGAGGAGACGAGGCTGAAGTTGTGGAACGTGAGCAGCAGTAAAAACATCCTGCAGCTTCCCTCCATCTTCCATCATCTTCCTCACCTGCTGAACAGGGAGGACAGCCTGCAGCCCGCCGTGCACCTGGGACAGGGACGCACCGGAGGTAAAAACCGTCAACCTGCAGCCGATCACCCTTTATATCCGCACCCATAGCTCCCCTCCTGACTCATGGCTGAACCAGCAGCCCAGACACAGTCACCTTTCCTGGGCTAACAGCTCACTGTGGTCCCCTGAGGCGCTCTCCCCTTGAGAGCAGAACAAACATCCAGACCAAGGTCACTGCCTGTGTTTGTGTCTAGTCCGTGTGTTTATAGAGAGTTTTACCTGCTCACGTCAAACATAATGGGATGGTGTAGATATTATGTCTTTAATTAATATGTTAATATAACATGTTTGTGTTCATTAATCATGAACATGTGGTCGTAATGTTGACAGGAAGCAGGAGCCTGCACACACAGAATCCCAAATACAGATAAGACCAGGAAGGACAAACACATCAGATAATAGTGTGTGTGTGTGTGTGTGTGTGTGTGTGTGTGTGTGTGTGTGTGTGTGTGTGTACCTGGAAGACTTTGGGAGCAGACAC
>OMLM01009194.1:0-11041 GCA_900302695.1 Helostoma temminkii | reverse complement strand
AACACACAGTACCCAAAGTTTAAGGCTTCAAAATCAATTGGATTTTTGTTACTAAATTGTTTCTCTTGTGGATGTGTGTCGACTCATTAGTAGTTCAATATACAGCCAAGAGTTGTTCATGCAAATGATAAAAAAATAAATAAATAAATAAACAAAACCAAAGGTTTACATTATTGAAAAGCAAGTGTGTCATAATCGCTTATGTCTGACCAACAGGTGGAACTATCAAACAAAATTAATGCTCCACAGTGGACAAATAAGATGTGCAAAAAGACTAAACTGTGTTTAGAGATGCAAGTAATGCACTCAACACACTAAACACTCTAAAATGGTTCTTTATTTTACAGCCACAAGCTGTAAATCACTCAAGTGTTGTGAAAGAATGAGCCATTCCCAAAACTCAAAAAGACTCAGAATCATGTCATATGACGTGATATCATGCTTTTGGTTTTGACCATACAAATAAAATTTTTATATGTGAATATGAACAAGAAAAATTAAAACTTTTCTGTTAAAAAAAATGACTGGTGAAATGAAAGCAACTGCTATATAGTCAGTTAGGTCCAGATTTCTGTCCATTGTGTTTGATGTAGTTTTGTTTAACCTTGAAACTTCTGACATTCAAACAGCTGAATAAAAACTGTTTCAGTAGACTATAGTGCTGTAAAGCCAGACTGCAACACAAAGTAAAACTGGTTAGATAAAAACATTTTCAACCTGATCACACACTATCCATTCAGACTCCTCAGGCACAGGGCTACACAAACTGTTCTGACACCAAACAGATACATCACTCAAGCATAGCACAGTGCACACACCTGCCAGGATGTCCTGCAGCATACACGTGAGGGAATATTGTGCCCAGGCACCTCCCCACGAGATGTCCCCTCGGTTGAAGTCAGTCCCCACTAGCAGGAGAAGAAGCCGCTCCAGCTGCTGCTCAGACACCACCTCACACAAGTGGATTGTGGGTCTTGTGGCATTGGCTATCCTAGCAAGGACCTAATCAGGGTAACAAAAGCATGTCTTAATGGCTATTTACAAATTCCCACAGTTAAGAATCCATATACAAGAGTCAGATGAATACCTTGCAAACAAACAGGAGCAGGTCAGCGTGGCATGTGAAGTCCATGGAGAGTAGAAAAAGAGCTAGCTTCTGCACCACAGAGATACACCGTTCATGGGACAGCGTGAAAGGAAGAGGTTCTACTTCTGGGGTTTCTTTGGCTGTTGTAGATTCAGTGTCCAGTGTGGGGCGAGGCCATTCAGCTGTGCGCCGTAGACGGATAAGGTCCTTAAAGTGCTGAAAGAGAAAGCAAGAGTAAGAATGGAATTATGCCAGCCATAAACTCAATTTCATTATAAAAAGGAGCATTGCTGATTGTATGTCCCAGTTACAGAGGAGGCAGCAGTTTTCAAAACCCTCCATCTGAGATTTAGTTTTACTTTACTAAAGAATGTGCTGCAAATAATCAGACATCTTTTAATGTTCTTTGCCATAATATTTTGATTTGATTCATGAGCAATGGTATATCATGTCAGTTCAGATCAAATTGTCGCTTTCAAACTGCAAAGCAAAGAAAACACATTCATGTCAACCGTCTTTGTAATTCTGAGATCTCAGACATTTCTCATTGTTAAGCTGTTTCCTATTTAGCTATGGCAACAATATGGGTTTCAAAAGGGTCACAAAACCGTCATCACCAGCATAAAGAAGGTATAGTGACCGCAAAAAATATATTTATAAAAATATCCAATGGCAATAGAAAGAAACTTATTCAGATACATTTTGTTGCAGTACATTTCAAACAGTTTGTGCTTTGTGGCGTTTCCCTTAAAAATCTTAAGAAAATAGTCCATGTCCATATGCCATGTACAAACATCCTTCAGCAAGACCTCTGACTTAGTAATGTTAGACAGCTGCACAACCTGAACCTCATGTGCCTTGTGTGCAGGGGCTCCATCAATGTGCTAAAATTACACAGATGTTGTTGCAGCACCACTAAATACCTGCTTCAGTTGTGTATGTGATGAGCAACTCACCTTGGATGTGGCTTGTTTGAGCTTTGCCTGTTCCACCAGCAGTTTGTAGGAAGAACCTTTGTTGCTCTGGATCTTCTCCTTCTCGATCTGCTCCACCAAAGCTTTCTGTTTTGCTTTCAATAGATTTAACTGCTACAATAAAAAGGTTATGATAAATATAGGCACTGATAAGGCAAGTGCTATAGACAAAATACTGCAGCTTTTTGAGAAAGGTATAACTGGTGTGCTTTGATTTGTACACCCATTTTCATATTATACTGATGTTGTGCTGGTGTGAGACACATTTACCTGCTTGTGGTGTACGAGCTGCTTGCGTATCTTGCGTGAGTAGAGTCGGTCTAGGCTGCTGCTACCTTTAGCTGATCTGCTGGAGTTCTGAGACTGCAGGCTGTTATTGATGAAGCTCCACTGTATACCTTTAGGTTAGCCCAACAACAATAATCATCAGTTCGGTGGTGGGGGTTCAATGTGACTTACAGGAGACACAGTGATTCAATGTGAACTAAATTTAGATTAGATGTGTTAGAGCTATAAAAAAATGAAAGGCTAGATGACAGATATGGACAATTTACTAGATTCACTAGATTTACACTAAATTCAGTGTACGTAGTTCTTACGATCATTTTTGAATAACTACATTTTACATTCCACCACATTCCATTTCATGCATTTGTACTACTTATGTACTAGTTAACAAAATAAAGCATAGGTCTCAGACGAAGCATGAAATACAGTTCATACCTGTAAAAGTTCTCTCCCGCTCCTTGCCACCAAGTTGCTTCTTCCCACCTGAGGCCTCATCTTCTATCGTGGCTACATAGTCCAACAGTCTAGAAACCAGCATCACTACCCAGCTGATCATGGGAATATCCAAAACCCCTGCAAAAAATAATGTGCTGTTGATGTTTCACATGTTAAATAAAAGCTCTGTTGAATGATGGGTGTCCTGTGTGCCACAAGTCTGCCAGTGATGTATCATTACCTTCTGTCCTGTGGTGTGAAGCAGCTTGTGGCTGCTGCAGGGGAGACAGCAGGCTGTCCAGTAGGTTCAGCAGGCCTTCCAACACACCACTGTTACTCAAAGATCTTTGGCCAATGCAGGACAAGAGCATGAACACCCTGGGATGAAGGGAGATGGAAAAAAAAATGCAGTTACTACCAGCACCATCCTCCAATGGCCAGAAAGAAATCTCATTGAGCAGTAAAGTTGAGAACAGACTGTCCCAGATTTGTCTGTAGAACAAGTTTAATCCATCTAAAAGCACTGTGCTATCTGTGCTGATCTAGCTCCCAAATGCACAAGTAGAAAAATGAAACTGTCCCAAATTCTGACAGAGGGCTGCATTGTGGTACAATACAACATCTCTGTAGTTGTTAGACTGTTTAATCTCTGAAGCCTCTACTTATTGTGCTGAGCTAAGGCATCTACACTTTCCCAGAATTTAATTTTGAGCATCTGGATCTAGTAGCAACCACAAACACACAGTGTGTCAGAGAAACAGACAGTCTGTATGTTTAGTAAAGGTGAAACTTAATGCGTTCCAACATTAGTGAACACAAAAAAAACTAAAGGGTCCCATTTGTCAAAAACAAAAAAAATGTATTGATGCAACGTTGTCTTACCTGACCTTAAAGAATTGGAATTGTTCAAAAATCTCTAAATGAATTTGCAGGGGGAGAAATGAAAATTACATGAAAATTAAAAATTACTAACTGACTGCATTAACTTTCTTAATTACCAGAGACAGTGAAGACACCTTAAGCAAAGATGGACAGTAAGCAACAGAGGAGTTGAAAAGGTAAATATAGGGTCAAAATTGAGCTTGATGAGGCATTCCAGTGGCTTTGTGGCTGCATCTTCCTCCATCATCTCTTTAATACTGCTAGCTAATAAGGGCATAAGAAGACACCTGATAATTCAGAAAGGCCTAATCCAACAAAAAAAATTAACAGGCAATAATAAAAAAAAAATTCAATTACTTTCACAATTACAAATATGTTTAAAAACCCAGGGAATTTTTATATAATGTGTGGAAACTGTACCTATCCTGGGGAAAGATGAGGAGTTGCTCAGAATTGTAGAGCTCCTGCAGTACATTTGAGAGGAACTGGCCCCACCAGCGCTCACTTCCACAGAGCTGCACCAGCAGCAGTCCGGCGTGAAGACGAATCTTAGGTGTCCCACTGATGCAAAGGTGTTTGAAGAGCTCCTCGCAGGCCTGGGCATGGAAGGTACTCTGGAGCACTGAGGGAACTGAGTGACCTGAAAACAAAGACACATAAAACCTATAATAAGCCAACAATGTAAAGCAGAAAATTGTTCCTGTCCCACTGGTTTAATTAAGGGAAAAGATTCATTGTAACCATGTCACATGTCTCATATACAGTAAATCTGTATGGGCCAGCAGACTCAGCTGTGCCAAATTTTCTTTCTCACCATTGTTAGAGTGCAGCAGGCTGAGCAGTGTGTCCAGTAGGTAGCGGATAATGGTCCTCAGTTGCTCTGTAGAAGAGTTGTGAACCAGCTCCTGTGCTTCCAGAGCCCCAGGTGTGGGAAGTGATTTGCGGCTGGCACCCAGTGACACGCGTAGGCGCTGGACAGCATGATGAGCCAGGTTGAGTTGCAGCTGCAGTTGTATGCAGTCCTGGTAAGCTGAAAAAACACGCTGGTCCTCCTCCACTACCTTGTCTGGTTTTCGTAAGAAGTACTGGGCATTGTTAGCGCTGTTGAGAGGTGGTAAGTCAATATTCTGCAGAAGTGTCTCCAGTCTATGGCAAGCTAGATTGTACCTGGTAAAAACAAGAGAGGGTATAATTTAATTGGACAACAAGTCTCCTCTTTCTCTGGTAAGCTGTACAGTTATTTTAAAAAAAAAAAAAATCTTACCTGCACTGGATGTCCTCTTGCAGCGCCACCATCATGGTCAAGTGCTGATCTACATCTGGCTGAGTTGCCGCCTCACCCTCTCCCCTCAGAGGATCGTGCATCAACTTCAGTTCGCTCTCCCATGGCAAAATGTACGTATGGCCATAGTAGAAGCCCAGTGGGATCTTTGCCCGAGCATTGGTGCTGCCGTAACGACCAATCACAGTGATCTGATGGTTGTAGGAAGCAAATTAGGAGAATCAGTTTGTTAAACTACCAAACACACAAAAAAACCTCATGTTCAGGTTCAGAATCCTGGAAACAGACCTTCATAAACCTGCAGACAGGTGGTGGCAGCAGGTCGTGCAGAATGAGAGAGTGGGTGCTAATGTCAGTGGCCACCACCAGCCTCCGGCCATCCACCTCCTCACCCAGCGTCCAGATGTCTATTGATAGAGAGGCCAAGTCACCGCAGGTCGGGATCAGAGTGTCAGTCAGAAGCACAGGACGGCCAAAGTCCAGTGTGACAAAGCGACGAGCTCCTGGGATTAAGAGACAAATCAATAATTTTAGTCATGACTGCTCAATGACATTGTCTTATTGTGTATATTCCAAAAAGGTGCATGCATATTTTTGGAATATTCATATTTTGGTGGTAAATATGACATTTTGTTACGATACATACCAGAGTGCATCCGCTCTATGATGATGGACTGGTGTGGAGGAGGCTGCAGGAAGTGAGATGCTTGGGAAATGGCCAAAGCCAGACCACTGCCCATGGGACTCTGTGACAAAAAGGAAACCATTACTAGAGTGCAACAACTCTTAAATGAATGAATAAAGATAAAAAAGTTGATTGCTTTAATATAGTAAAGTAAGTTTAAGTAAGTAGTAGGTTTTAGTAAGTATTTTTTTAAGTTCACATTGTCAAACACAGGAACCATAGTTCTTCTATGCTTAATGAACTCGATACACTAATGAAATAAAAATAGTCATCACTGTCAAAATTAGATGTAATGGCTAAAGTACTGAGATTCACTACCCCTGGCCCTGTGTGAGAGAAGCATTAGCTGTCATTAAATAACCAAGCTTTAAGTTGAAAGTTACTAACCGGCTTGGACTTCTGTGTGTTTTTGTGTGCAGCCAAATTGACAGGCCCAGGATCTATCATGGAGCCAGGGAAGAGGTGAGCCAGCTCAGCGCTGAAAGCCGCAGACACTGCTTCATTGGGGGGTGTAAGAGGAGGGGTCATGAAGAGAGGCGTTGTTTTAGGTGTCGGGGGAATGACATCAGAGGGATGAATGAAGAAGCCTGGGGCAGAGGAGGCGTTGGAAGGCACAGAGTTGTGGATTGGCCCCACACCAGAGGCAGCCGCGGCCGCTGCAGAGGTGGTCTGATGCAGCTTGGCTTCCAGCTTGGCCTTCTGTTCTCAGTACAGACAAAGACTTCTTACTAATCCCAAGATGAAAACACTAGACTGACAACTGACATTATCACTTCCAGACAACAGAAAATACACCTGCATACAACTCTATTTACATTTGTGAAGTGCATGGTCAAGATGGAAAGCATCACTTATAATTTATGAGATTTTGTTCATTATATATTATTCATATTAAAAAAAACTTGATGTTTGTACCATTCATACCCCACAAATACCCAAAATGCATTTTAGCAAGTAACACCCACTATACATATATTTGTTTACTCAATAAACCTACAGAAGGGAGCTTTAAAATACACAGAACTTGCATTAGAAATTTTATCATGAGCAGGGCCAAAATTCTGTGCAGGTCCAGGAACTTTCCCAAAATAGGCAGAGAACAGTCACTAACTAAGCAGAAAATGTGCTGAGGACTACATGTTACATTAGATATCATTAAGTTCCTGCAGTGCAAAAATCACTGCGTAACAGTGACTTGATTTTTCACCTGCTGCTGCAGCTTCAATAGTTGCTGTTGTTTCTCCTGCAGGACCTGCAGCTGCTGCTCTGCTGATACCATGGCGTGGGACAGTGACTGAAGTGCTACCTGGGCTGCAGAACTCAAAGCTGTAGAAGCTTCGCCAACTGTTCCTGTCGATAGGCCTCCCACTGTCGGGGTCACACCAAACGTGCTCACTGGGTTTTAAAAGAAAATGTTCAGGCAATGATCAGTTCACACAGTCAAACTTGACCCCAAAAAAAATGAGTAAAATCAAAAATTAACAGTGATCACCAGTGAACATGCTAGCATCATCTCGTTCCACCCGTGTACCATCACTCGTGGAGATACAAGTAAAGTGCAAAGGCTCCACCTCCAAGAGTCCTGTTAATGCTGTGAAACTGCCCTCTGCTGCTGCACAGCTGCTTACTTTTCCATTCCCTGCAGGATACCCAACAGAACATGAACAAGTCTCATTGAAAAAGTCTCAAGATACAGAATATATATAGTATGTTGCATGTTGATATGTACTGAAACTAGGGATATGCTATATACATCTCCTAAGATAATATCTTAACAGTTTTTAATGATGTGACATTATTGAGTATGTCACAAAAAAAAAAAAAAAACAACTAACAAAACCGAAGTGACATGCTGTCACGCAGTTGCGTATGCATTGATGGGATTCAATTCAATTCAATTCAACTTTATTTATATAGCGCCAAATCACAACAAAAGTCATCTCAAGGCACTTTACAATGTAAGGTTTAAGACCTTACGATACAACTAAATGATAAGGAAAACCCAACAAATCCCCCTTTGAGCAGCACTAGGCAACAGTGGAGAGGAAAAACTCCCTTTTTAAGAAAGGAAGAAACCTCCAGCAGAACCAGGCTCAAGGTGGGCGGCCATCTGCCTCAGCCGGTTGGGATGCAGTGCCATTGTCCATTTGTGGCTAAACCAGCATCCCCCAAGTGCAAAGAACGCCAGGACACAAAACACAGAGCCCACCATCTAGATACAGATTTGCGACGCATTCCGTTTCTGATGCGGTTGCCAGAGTTGATCTCTTTTACTTTATTTAATGGTTGGGATTTTTTATTATTATTTTGTGTTTGAGTCATGTGATCAAGGACAAATTATTGAAATTACCAATATGGTAATGGTATTGTGGTATGCAAATGTTTTCTTTTTATAATGACAGTAGGAAAACTCTAAAAATTTTTTGGAAGAAAGACATACAGTTCTTTATGAAGCCATTCTGGTGACTTTACTATTTGGCATTGAAAAATAAAAACTTGGCATTGAAAACAAAGTTGGCATTACTGAAAAAAGCTGTGTTAGCACTGAAGAAAATAAATCACACAAAAAATGCTTTGAATAAAAAATATACCTTTGTGTGTGTATAGGAGTGCATAGGTTGATTGAGTTTCCATTCACTTAAAAATCATTAGTTTCAATTCCTATAATTTTTTTTTTTTGCCTGTGGAAGCTCACTGTGTTAGAACACTGACAATAATTCGGGAATGAAAAACAGAAACAAGAAAAAGGCAGCAATCATTGTAAAAAAATAAATAAATAAATAAAAAAATGTATAAATACATACTGGAACTAAAAAAAAACTATTATTTAAAAAATAAATAAATAAAATTTATATGATTTGTGGAAGTGGAAAAGTGATTCAAACTTCTCAAAGATTAGATTTTTCAGTTCAGCTTTTTTAAGTACTAATATTTTTTTTCAAGGACAACAACTTCTGTCAGTAACGCAAACTTTGTTTTCAATGGCAAGTTTTAATTTTCAATGGCACACATTAAATCAGTGGTCTGGTCTCATGGATCTGTTCAGAGAATTCAGGGGGAGGGTTTGCAGTATTTTATACTAACATGTCATTAACATGTTAGTGTCTATGAACTGCCGTAGTAATGCTCTACGCACAGCATTCACAAAGGCTAATGTTAGCTTATTTAGGCAAACACAGTTACAGCTAGTAACATGAACTGTGCAATTCTTATAACATTACTATCATTCAGAAGTCAGACTTTAATGCATTAATGCTTGCTTAAAATTTAAAACTGGGTTATGTGACTAACTAGCTTAATTAATCACAGAGCATTTATTTAACTGCTTGACACCTGTAGTATTTAGTTAACCAGTACATAACTAATACCTGAAAGAATGTCAGAGAGGTCAATCTCATCTGACTGGACTCCAATGCTGCTGTTGAATGCATTCTTACAGGAAGAACCACTGACCTCCAAGTCAAAGAGCACAGGGTCAAATGGAGAGCTGTACAGGCCATACCTGGAGGAAAGTGGAAAAGGACACTTATGCTATCACAACACCAAACAGTACAACTAGGCTACTTCAGCAGCAAACAGAACTACACTGTTTTTGCATCTACAAATAATAACTTCAGCTTTCAAAATAAATGTTGTTTTCTGGGAATAGAAGCCAGCATTGAAGTGTATAATTAGAGAGGTACCTGGTCTGCAACAGTGCCTCCAGTGGGGTGAGGCGGTCCTGCAACTGTCGAGAGATTGCAGTGAGCAAAGAGGCGCAGGCAGTACTGCAGCCTGCCAGGTCCTCCTCCTTTACATAGTTCAGCAATACAAAGTACCAGAATACTGAGCCTGAAGTCAAACAGCAGAAGAAGGAACAAGGTGAGTGGATTATAAATGTGGAGTCATCAAAGCACAAAAACATAAAGGAAGCGTACGTTGTTCTATGTTGTTGCTGAGTTACTTACCACCTGTTGCTGCTGCAGGCAAGTAAGGCATATTGTCTAGCAGGGACTTCAGAAGACTTGCACCAAAACCCTGTTGACTCGGCTCTCCTTTTCCATTGCTACAGCAAATCAAATTACAGAGTCAAAATACAAATCACATTTATTTATTTCCATATTATCTCTATGTAAACCAAACATACACAAGTAATCAAGTAAGAACAGCTATGCCATAATGTAGTCTTTTTCCAATCATGACTCAAAATTGTAGGTACAAACATTCACTTTGAGTTTCAGGACCTACATGTTAGCACTGCTCATGATAGAGACATTGCAAGAACAGAGACTGATCCCAGAGTCCCTCCAACCTATGGTCAAACCTTTCCTTGACCCCCTTCTAGTTTCCCTACCAACCTCAATTTGGAATGTATGATGCCATCAACCACCTGTTCCACCACATCTACACCACCTGGACAAGCCAGGAGGCACAGTAAGGATTATATTTTTGAATTTCTCAAGTGCATTCAACACCATCCAGCCTGCACTGCTTGGTGAGAAATTAAAAATAATGTAAATATTTCCATAGTTTCATGGATGATAAACTACCTCACTGACCGCAACAAGTACTGTGGATGTTCTGTGAGTCTGTGGTGGCCAGTGTCATCTTCTTGTGGTATGATGGCAGCAGACACTAAACAACTGACAAATTAATCAGGAGGGCTGGCTCTGTTCTGGCTGTGGAGCTTGACCCCGTCCAAACTGTGGCCAAGAAAAGTATGTTGTCTAAATTTCTCTCAATATTGGACAATTTCTCCAACCCACTACACAGTGTATTGTCTGGATAGAGGAGCATGTTCAGCCATAGACTGATCAATGTTAAGTGAGAGCCTTCCTCCCTGTGGCTATTAAACTACCTACTGTAAGCGGGTGGCAAACTGACGCTGTCATAATAAACATTATTTGTGTCACAATTTATAAGGGGGGTGGATGATAATGATACCATAGTCATGATCATAATCATAATTTATGCCATTATTTATTTCAGTACTGTTCATTGCATCTTCGACTCCTGACCAGTACAGACATCTTTTCTTTGTTCTTTGAGCTTCTGTACGTGTTATTTTTTGGTTTCAGCTGTTACAAAAAACATTTTCCTCTGGGATCAATAAAGTTGTTAAACCTTGACAAAAGTGACATTCTTCTGAGCCAGCTGACATGTCCTACGGGACCTACATGGCCATGATCTATAGCCTGACTTGAGTACTCCTCTTTAGCTTTAATCTTTCAACTTCCTGCTTCCTAACATTTTACAAAAACAACGTAGAAGAAAATCTCTATCACAACAGTGCACAAAAATGATGTTTTCCCCAGTGGTGTACCGTAAATTGAAGCCATCTGATTGTAAAACAGTGGAAAACAAGCAGAAGTTAGAATCTAGACCTAGAAATCTAGGTCTTCAAGTTCCTGTAGCCAGAAATATATAAA
>OMLM01009193.1:0-28644 GCA_900302695.1 Helostoma temminkii | reverse complement strand
TTACTTCTACTTCTCTGAAGAAGAGAGACATGGTAGAACAAGTAAATAAATTAAAGCAAACATTCACGAGATTAGTGTAGGCGTGAACTAATGATAATTTTAAGTACAGAATAATGTTAATTATCATTTGATTAAATCAAAGGCTGACATCTTCATGCATGTTCTTTTGTATGACCTTAACATAAAATACAAATAAAGGCAACAAATTCTTATATTTTATATCCTGTAATTTGGTTATTTTTGGTATTTTGGCTTTGGAAATTTTCAAGGCAAAATCCTCCAACTATGATTTTTTTTAATCAATCGCATAATTCTGTCACTTGGGTCGAGATGAGTTTGAGTCTTGTGTGGTTGTGTGGAGGAGCTGAAGTGGTGTTGAGGACTTAAAGCCTAAGGGAAGAATCTGCCCTGTATGCAGCAGATCCTCGTGTTTGTCTTGTCAGGCAGGCAGCAGGGAATACACACATGAGCTGGACTAGATGTCCTTAACTGTTCTGCAGGCTCTGTCCATGTGTCTCATCTCCCAAATGGTGGGCAGTCATACAAATATGATGCTCCTGTTGTAGTTCATCATCCACTGCAGATCTTTGGCCTTGTGTGTGTGGTTCCTGGCTGTCATGTGGCTAGTCAGGACACTTTCAATTACCTCCTTGTAAAAGTTTGAGGGAACCTGGACATTCAGTACAGTACTAGTACAGTATTTCACAGTGTTTTGTGGAAGTATATCTGAGCTGTCTGGTATGTTGGTGGGGAAGATCCAGAATCCAATTATATGAGATATTGTTCAGGCCAAGACTGTGGAGTTTGTCAAGCGGCATTCAGACATTGGTGTTATTATTTTCAAGACATGAGGGCTGAATGGAAATGACATCTGGTTGCACCAAATGTAATCTAGTTGGCGACGTTTGACATGCTGGACCTCTAGCTTCTTAAAGCCCTTTGTAACAACGGGGCTGAGAGGCACAGGATAGCAATCTCTGAGGATACAGCAGATTTCTTAGGTACATGAAGGTAGATGAACCACTTCCCTGTGAAAGTGAGGTGTCGAAAATGTTGGTTAGGGTAGAAGCTACAGTAAACACTGAGTGTATGTTTTTAGTACACTTCCAGCTTCACATTCACATTCACCCTCAACAGGGGCTTTCTGTGGTGGAGTGCCAGGTCCTCTGAGAAACAGGGAGTCTACTTTAATGGCTGACACTGTTCAAAGTGAGCATAAAGGTGTTGAGTTCATCTAGCAGCCAAATCTTACGCATACTGAAGCAGGTATTATGTTTTAATCCATGATTGCCCACTGCATGATTATGCTTTCCTTGGAGAATCCACTTTGGGAATTTCTACTGCTCTGGCTGTTCTCTGTCTAACTACAGTCAGACTTTATTATATTTACCTTCACAATATGTGCATCTGTTTTATGATAAAAATGTGATGTATGCAGTATTACTCTTTGTATGTGGTCCTCTTGGGGGCCATTTCCAAGTCCTGGCACTCAAGACTGTGGATCTGCAACAGTTAGATCAGTCCATAATATACTCTAGTCTCACAGTCAGCTGGGAATGAGACATTAAAAACAGAAAGGGAACGTGTCACTGGGAATGCTTGAGGAGGAACACCGCTAGCATTTCACTGTGCTGTATTTGTGCTAGATTTCTTCAGTGTTCCCCAACCAAAGTAAATCTAGTTTTATCTTCTTATTTTCTACCTCAGATACTGATAAAGTCTGTTTAAGAAGATGAAGATTGAAGCTACTAAAGGGCTTATCAAGGTCAAACACTCAATTTGTTATCAGTAATCATGAAAAGAGTGTCAATGTATTATTGCCACTATCGCCTTACTTTTTGGCACATGGTTATTAGCTGGTGAAAAGTGATAGATTCAGTGCAGCTGTCTAACTGTCAGAGATATGATCAGGAACACAATAGAGCAGAAAAAAAGCAAGAAGAGCTATTCTCCTTCAACAAATGAACGGATACTGGATGTCCAAAATATATGAAATGGTAGAAAATTCCACAATGAAAGCTTATCCTGTCAAGCATCTCAAAGTGCGTCATTCTTTAAGGAGAAGCTCATCGAAAAGGTGCTGTCACCTGCCTCTCATTCTTTGATTGTTTTTTTTCCTCTATCATCCACTGTCTCTCCTCCCTGACAGTGTTTCCTCCTCAGCGGATTCATCCAAAATTCAATTACTTTTGAAAAGGGTTCAGCAAGAGAAATGGGGCACTCTCTCAACACTCTTGAGGCTTCAAGTTAACCCTGAGGAATGCATCTCCCTCTCACACAAACAATTTCAGCAATTGACGACTGAGACTGCTTTACTACAGCTCACCAGATGGATATTGAGATGATGATTTATACGGATCTCTCATTTCAAATCTGTCTTGCCCTGTCATGCATTTTCTTGAGCTGTTCACACTGAAAGACCACTGCTCATATCTGATGTTTCTAGATGACTGTTCCCATATCTTTGTAGGATGTTACCCACATTAGATACATACAAGCACTGATATCAAATAGCACTAAAAGACATCTGCTTTTGGACTGGCATATCTACCACTTGTTTAAGAACATAAATTTTGCAGCTGGGAATTGTGTAATATGTTGACTTTTTTGTACTTGTTGTTCTTCCATAATTAAGCCTTTTTATGCAGGCTAACACTGCATGTAAAAGGAGTGCCTCACAGTATTTCTTATTTTCATGGCATCACTAACATGATTAACACATACTATTTAGCTTTCTAAATAGAATTTTTATATAAAGTTCAGTGAAAATCAGTTCTTCTAGATAGCTAAAATTTAGTGGTGTAATGGAGCACAGTTGATCCATGATTCACGGTTCAGCATGCACATGAACCGCAGATGTGACATACAGTTTTACTGTGCATGTTTAAAGCAGGTGATGGTGAAATTTATGGCCTATGCAGGAACGGATGCAGGAAATAGGCGCACAAGTTTGAGGGACTCATGTGGATGCATATCATTAGCAAATGAAAATAGCATGTAGTAAGATTAGCAGATTTGAAAATACAGTTATGGTGTCTATAGTGTAGCTATATAGAGTTATAGTGTAACTCAGTTCCTCCACGCAGAGGGGACAGCGAGCCACTGGTTTTCAGACAAACTCTGACTTGTGCTCTAAAATACAAGCAGCATTTTGGATCATATTCAGCTTAAATGTGTAAATATATACCCCTTCTACTCCACCACAATAGTCCACCTACATTATGTTACCCTACTGTGCCATTCTTACAAAGACCAATCTTAAACTGGATAAGTACACCGCTTGGTGAGTTTACAATTCTGTCTGTGAGGAACACTTTTCAAGCCCTTCCACCCTTGGCTGACGCACACATACACCCACACAACTCTGCTCTCCTCACTGAATTATTCCATTTTAGATTATCTAATAACCCTGCAAACACACCATGTTCTTGATAAGCATGCAGGAAGTGAGAGAAGAGGTCGCTTCTCCAGTGCAATCGACATCTCTAAACATGTTTTGCATTGCAATTGCCTTCACATAAATGTTTCTTTTGCCTTAGTGTAATAATATGCACAGCCCATTTCTTCCCTGGCAACAGTGAGAAGAGCACAATCAACAGATGAATAAGAAAACAATGAAATGCACACAGTGTGCAGCATTATGTAATAATGTTTTTTTTTGTCAGTTGCCTCTGTGTGGTGAGAACAAAACAGAAGACAGCATTTGTGTAATTGCATAATTGTTCTTTAAAATTGTGGAAATTTGAGCTGTCACCTAATGACATATTACAACAACTGACTATGACAGTGCTTCAAAATGTGCTGATCATCCAGCTACAATATGTTGCCACAGCTGTTTGTTTTCACTTGTTTTCAATCAAATCAACACTACTAGTAAAAAAAAAAGAGAAATCTGTACATTTTCTATAATAATTTTCTATAATAATTTAACACAAACACTTTTCCTTTTTTTCTTTACATCATCATCAGCACCCTTTTTCACCAGAGAAGGAATATTATAAAGTTTTATTATTTACAGGGGGTAAAGAGACTAAATATCCGAATCCACACAAACATTTTTAGATGTAATTGTAGAAGGACACTGTTTGGCAAAAGAGTCCAAATTCCAAGAAACATCACTGAAGACTGATGACTCTAGTTTGGTGTCACTAGTACTATTGATATACATAGAATACATTAAAATGTTCCTATGTGACACCAGCTAAAGAACAGTCTCATTAAAACTCAAGCAGCAGTTTTATTATAGTTTCACTGCCAGTCATTTTGGCATACATTTTATCGATAGTAAGTGTTGTCTTCAATTATAAAATGAAAACCTTAGACATACAGCCAGAGACACAGCAAGCTAGCTGCAATATGTACCTGAAAATAAGAATCTCTGTCCTCCTTTCCCCCAACATTTATTTACAGGACCTTTTTTTTTACCTTCATTCAATATCTCTACTATGGGACTGAGTCCTACTGAAGTCAATAGACAACCAAATAAACAACTGGTCTTACAATTAATCTGTGTTATTAGCTTGTCATTTGGTCTCAGTAGTTAGTAATGGAAGTGACAGAAACCATTCTCTGCAAATGAAAAATTGTATATAATGTATAATTTATATTTTTGGGCCTGGGAGCAGTTAGCCACCAGTCAGGTTGACAAAATCCACCTCCTGTGAATGCTATGGACACACACAAATGTGGACACACAAGCTGTCTTTGCAGTCACGTCCAGTTCTTAGTCCCGTTCCCTGAGCTGCCTGCTAACGAGATTCTTTGTCCTGCCAGGCTGTCAGGAAAATAAGGATGACATTAAATGAACAGAGCTCTCTCTTCGGATATTCCAGGCCAGGGCTAAGACGACCGAGGTACTGAAATCACTGAGAGGAAGAAATTAAAGGGGAAAAGAGGATGAACAAATGCTAGAAAAGGAAGGACAGAAGAAGCCAACATGCATGAGAGGCAGAATCATGTGCACATTCCAAGCAGCGTAACACTAAAACAGACAGAAGCTGGAGACAGTAAGGAAAATTATTACGCAAACTAACCATATTTTCATAGTGATGACGCTTTAGTGAGTTGACATAACTCCATAACTATATATAAAATGTGTTAATGTAATTAGAAATAAAGGGCATATAATATAAACTGCAAATTCATCATTGTTTTATGTGTTAGTCTTTAGATAATTTAGGTTTTTTAGGTAATTTAGATAATAAACACAATTATTAGGGATGTCAAAGTTGTTTGCGCACTCACAGCTGCTATGAGCACGTTGTAATTCAAACCTTTATCACTGAATAACAGGGATTATGCACAAACTGCTAAATTTATACAGATGATGTTCCTCTATTGCTTAGGTGTAGATGTAAAACACAGACCTCTAATGCAAACATGTTTACTGGCAGTTAATTTCCAAGATCCAGCTACATGGAAAGATCTATATTAATTGACAAAGATTATTCTTTCCTTAAAGTTACACTTGTAACTGAACGCAGTAATCACAGCCTCTGCTGACATGGTCATGGTTCAAGGTCTGACATAGGATTCACTCCAAGCGAAAGCATGGTGCAGTATCCGCTGAATAACACTAGTAAGACCTCATGCTGCAGGGTTATCTGAAGTCTAACATTAGCTACATCTATCAATAGTAGCAGTAGGTGTACTTCAGAGAAATATTCTCTCTGCTACAGAAAATTAAAATTCAAACAGACATTGGTACTTCCAATGGCAATGATAAGATACTTGTGGCTGAAGCATTTCTCATTATCTTTCTCGCACACGACCTCTACACATTTTCACTCAACACCTAAATTTAAATCTGTGACACTGAGACTGATCTGCTCAACTCACGAGTCTCAAGCTAACTCTACAGTATGCTAATGCTATTCACTGGAGAGCATCAAAGTCTGAGTTCTTGAAGGAGCTCTGACTTTAAGCAAAAAAAATAAAGACTGCATATTTTACTGTGTAACAGTAGGAAAAGATTTTATTGGATATGCATTATTTTTCAGTTGGCTAATAAAAGAAATAAGACAGTCAACACAATCTAGTACAACAGAGCAGTCTCTATAGATTACAGGACAAAATACATAGAAACCACCAAATGTCTAACATATATGTTCTTAAACCGTAAAAGTGTTAATAGCACAAATCCCTACAAATATGAAAAATATGGCCCAGGCAGATTCTCGAGCTGAACATACTTTCTAAGCCGCAGAACTGTAGGCAGATTTAAGGGAGAATGAAAGAGGATTGCCAGATTATTAACAAGTTAATAAACACCTACCCTAAAGCAACTATAATCATTAAGTCTGCTAAAGATTTATCTTGATGATTTTTTAAATCAAATCAACCACTAGGAGGAATCAACTTAAGCCGAGAGCAGAGCAAATGAACAATCCAGCCAACAGCGAGAACAAATAATCCAAGTCTTTCTTCTTACAGTGTGTTGAAACTGTGCAGTCAATTTATCTGGAAGTATTTCAGATTTCATCAATGATGAATACACATTGCTAAGGATAATTATGGATGTGCAGTGTGGCTTTTGAATTACAATATACAATATACTGTAATATGGCAGGCAAGATAGTTTTATGTGGAAATCCAGACCAGAGTAAAGCATACTTCTCATGGGGACAGGTGCACACACCACTCTTATGTTTATATGTTATATATATTCAAGGGTTCATAACCACATTGCAAAATAGACACACACACATAAACCTGTCACTGTGAAAGCTATTGGCCTTTACTGCACGTGTTCACTGAAAATGTCCCTCACATGTCTAAGCCGAAGAGCGCTGCAAGCAAAAATAAACTTGAGTGCTAAGGGGGCAGATATCCTGTAGTTACCACTGAGAGCTTAACTGCGCAATGCAAATAAGCTTTCACGCAATAACAGACATCCCACATCTCCATGCTAGGCAGCTAAGATCCAATATCGGAGGACAAGGAGTGTGCGTCCCCAGGCCCTTCTTGTAAAGTGGCCAATAAATCAAGAACCCTGTTGAGAACTGGTCTCTGTGGGTCTGATCGAGTGCTCTGACTGGGAAAGAAGGGCACCAGTAATACTGTTATGTTAGAATACATAGGTGACTGCCATGGTCCAGTGTGTTCAGCTGTGCATGTAACTAAACTAGGTCCAATGGTTGTTTTAAATTCCAAAGCTCACACAAAAAGTATAAATAAGACATAATATTACATGGCGTCCTGACCTGGGTGTACCCTGTCCCTCATATAATGACAGCTGAGACGGATGGATATAATATTACATGTACTGAGAAATAGAAAATGAAAACAGCCATATGAAATTGATTCAAAAATTTGTTTACCTCTGGTTTCTGAAACTAGGCACCGAATATTTGCACCAGGTAAAAGAAATAAAACAGTTAGAAAAAAAAAGATGCCATAGTGAAGCTTTACTTTTGCCAGTGATCTTGTGAGCAATGTATATATAGATGCACCAATGTTTTTCACATAATCTGCTCTAAAAGTAACTATCGATAACTATCAATATGTCCTTCTTTAATGACCTCAAGGTGTTTGTGTTATTTTCTTTTAAAGGTTTACAATGGCATTGTGGGATTACAATGTGACATACATGCTAGTTTTGCACTTTAACTCACTATATGGTGCATACATTTTTCTGTTAATATTCAGTCCTTAAAAACTGCATACATACTGTGCACTGATAGCTTATATGGAGGCATTTCTATCTCGTACTAAAAGCAGGTTGAAAGGGTGAAATATATGTTCAAGATTAACTGTTAATACTATTGTACGTCTCCCTAGGCCTCATGTGTAGTGGCTAATGACTAATGAAGACCTGCTAATGAAGCGCCTCTTGATTTCACTCACTATTAATTTCTTGATGTGATTGGTTAAGGGCCTGTCTTGCTCAGAGGGCAGAATATGGTGCAAACAGCGCTGGGATTCCAACAGGGGGTCTCCATGTATGCATTTATAAACTGTATTCAAAAAGGCTATGTCCAAGGTTTTTACTAAAGTAGATGCTGCATATAACCGTCTGAACATTTCCTTTCAGTGAATACTTTGCAGACACACCGTCCTAAATGGCCTCGTAAAAGGCTCTACTGGGTTCCCTGAATATAATTTCACCAGCCACTTAGAATACAGGTCAAAATGTGAATAAAGATTGGTGGTTATGATAGTGTTTTGATAACATTAGAGAACTGTGTCTCTTCTGCTGTGCAGTTATTCTGCAAATGCATTAGCTTGCACAATAATGTAGCCTGTGTCTTTTTTTCTCTACCAACTGGCATTTTGTGTGTGTTTTTTTCCTCTACACCAACGTATGGAATGTCACAACAAAGCCTTCGTGAATGAGTAAGCACAGATCAGATGAAGAGAGGAGGTGAAATGGGAGGAAAAATTGCTCATTTTGCTTCCCCTGGCATGTAATTTCCATCCTCTATCCACATCTCTCTAAAAGCTATCTAAAACACATCAACTTCATCTTTCTAGACTGGATGGGCCTCAGAGGATCACCTCCAGACATGGCACAATGACAGAGGGGCTGAAAAGAAAGGATGAAAATGATAATTCTCTCCTCTTGCTTATAGCAACGGGCTTCTTATCCTACTCCTGATTAGAAAGGGGGAAATAACATTCATTTTAAACGTCACTTGCCCCTAGCGAAGAAAAATACTGTATATTGAGGTAATTGATCATGACTCGGATGGCTGTTTCATCAGAAGAAGTGCAACACAAGTGCTTCATTGCCTCTTCTTCATTTTAGCCCTGTTACACTTGACCAGCACAACATTCAAGCTTCAGGGCATGCTACACTGCAGCTGACCCTGAGTCTTTTTATTTTCTGCTGTAACAAATCAGAAAATAAACGCTTTCAAACTGCATTTCATTCTGGTCAACTCTGTGCCTTTATCCCCTTTAAGACACATACTTACATTACACAGATTTGCTTACAAATGTTTTTCAACTACAATGTAAAGAGACAGTATGAAATGATGCCATTACCATCCTTTTATTGTGGCGTTCAGCATTGCCCTGTTACGATAGGAATGCCATTAAATGAAGAAAGTAAATAACGCTAGTATAGCAGCAGCAGATGTTCGGCTGAGTTCACATCCATACATGAAGGCTTACAGATCAAGGTCTGAAAAAAATAAGTGGCCCATGAAAATGATTTGCAAAGAAGACCATTCTTTTTGATACCTCTCTGCTGAATAACAGCAGGGAACAGCACACCGAGAGCTTGAGGGCCACAAAGTGAATGGGGAGTCAATTTTGAAGGCCATTTATTCTTCCACATAGCCTAGTCTCCCATCAGCAAGTGATCACAGTGGCTGTGTTCTCCGAGAGGGTCACAAGGGTTTTTTGCCTATAGAAAAATAGATTAGAGGGCAAAGCGTGCTTTTTCTTTTGACCTCTTCATCTGATCATAATGTACATTATGGTTACAGAATTGTAAATAATAAGTAAAAGCCCATTGTACCCAGCAAGTTGCTGAGTATATTCACTTACTTTAGACCTAATGTAATGCGTGTAATAAATTGTGCTAGTATCAAAATCATACAACAGAAATATTTAGCCTGAATACCTAATATAAAGCTCATTTGTTCTATTGTAGAATAATTACAATATTCCTGATTTGAAATTTTTTTTATGTTTCTTGTGAAGTTTTACGTCCTTAAGCCTCTGAAAATTCTTCTAATGTGACCCTCTGGAAAAAAAAAAGTTTTTGGTTGCAGCAACCTACAGACACACGAAATAACAATAAGACAGTTTTTATGAGCCAAAGAGGAAAGTTTCTTAGTTTAGCTAAATCTGGCACACACTAAGCTAAAACAATCTACAATAAATACCTGGAATTACTATTTGACTGAAGCCTAATAATATTTGAATAGACTGATATGTTGGTATTCACCTTGAGCAGTCATAATTCTTTGCACAGATGAGGTGACATCCCAGACATATTATAATCTACCTAATCTGCCACAGTTGTCAATTCATGACATAATGGTTCCAACAAAAATAAGTAGCTCTAAATCAGATCAATGCCCAGTGACAGCAATGGAAAATGGAAGAAGGCATGAGAAAGAGGGACCTCATCTTCATCGAACTGGTTTTCCAAAAGCTGAAACTGAGACCGAGTCTGTTAATGAATGTAGTCCACATCTTCTGATAGATTTCACAACTGTCAATATGTCTGCAAAACAGAAATGGAAGACTTAAGCTGAACTACACCATTTATGGTATAAGCACACAAGCACATGGTCACACATACATAAACACACAAGCTGTATCACCTCTAATTATTTCCGTTTCCCCTTGAGCCTTACTAATGAAATTGAATAGAAACAACTGAGACCCCCCCTCCTCCCCAAAGTTCTTCCTCACAAATCTTCATCAATTGCTCCAATCATTCCTCACACACAGCCAATATTCCACAGCGAGACAACACTGATTTCCCACCACATTAATGAACTCTTTCATTTGAAAGCCTTTGACTGCCCGCCCCTTGATTACAAACCCAGGGCCAATAGGCTTTCGTGACAGCTCCCTGAAAATTAAAAGTATCAATCAACACAGAAAAAGAAAAGACTTGTGATGGCATCAGAGCATCACATCTTTCTGCCAGATAAGCGTAAGCGTAAACCAAACAAGGTCAAAGTGTTTGTTCTAGATCCATTTGGTGCAAGACAGGTAAAGTCTGGCTCTTGAGACAGGAAAAAATAAAATTAAATGTCAGTTGTTAAGGAGAAAGAAAAGGGATAGTCTCAGCTGACCATAGGATTGCTTTAATGGTCATTGACATGGGTCAAGAACATTACTGGAGTTAACCTGCAGTGGACATAGTTTAGAAAGGCACATATCTACCTGTTTATTGTGGGACCATATACAGTCCCACAATTAACACTGCATGTCAGAACAAAACCCAACCCATGAAGTCCGAGGAACTCTCTGTAGACCTTCACAATAATAAGTACAATGAGGCATAGATCAGGACATGGGTATAAAACTATTTCTAAGCTCTGAGTGTTCCCAGGAGCACAGTGGCCTAAATAATTGTAGAACTGAAGAAGTGTGGAAGTACCAAGACTAGAATTGGCAGCCCAGCCAAACTGAGTAACTGGGAAAAGGTGGTCTGGGAATTAAACAAGAACCCAACGATCACTGTAACAAAGCTTCAGAGGTCCTCTGCAGGGATGCGAGGACTTGCTGGAGGGACGGCCATCTCAGTAACTCTCCATTTATCTTTTTCTTTTAACTTTCTATTTGATGGTAGAGTTGTCAGATGGAAGCCACTTTGAGTAAAACAGTGTATTTAAGTCCACTTAGAGACAGAGCATGGAGCACAAAGACAAAGATTCTCTGGTGTAATGGGAGAAGAACTTCAAGCACGTCTGCTAAACACCAGGTACTGCTCATTACCTGGTTGATACCCTGCCTAGAGGGAAGCATGACGGCAGCAGATCAACAGCAACTCCACAATGAATGTACAGCCAAGACACGACTGGAGTGGCTTAAGGACAAGTCTCTGACTGCCCTTGAGTGGTCCATTTAAAGCCCAGAATTAAACACCTGTGATGAGACCTGAAGACGGCAGTTCACAAACGATCTACATCTAATCTGACTGCGTTTGAGAGCATATGCCAAGAAAAGTGTAATAAACTGTTCAAATTCAGGTGAGGAAAACTTGTCGAGACATATCCAAGATATGAATGCAGGCAGAAGGACTTCCACAGCATACTGACTTAATGGTCTTTATGTTTTCAAGTATAGATAGTAGTAGTAGTAGTAGTAGTAGTAGTAGTAGTAGTATAGATTGATGGTAAAAAAGTGGCACTTTTATCCCCTTAAAGTTAATTCAACAACACAATTGTGTACAAAGTGAAAGGGTTTGAATACTTTCTGAAGCCACTGTAATCTCTGACTAAATCAATTTCTGTGTGAGAGCGCTCAACTCAGCTCAATATGTAGCTGCAGGGCTTCCGTTAAGTGGCCACTGCCACTTACCTATTAATTGATGTGTGGCTGGTTGCTGCTATTGAAAAGCTTAACCCCAGATGTTGTAGATGAATAAAGATATTAAAATAACATCATTAACCAAGAAGACATCACCTAAAGTACAAAGTGTCAAAATTGGAGCACGATATGAGCAGATGGAATGTGGAGCATAGAAAAAAAATATATATATATTTTTTTTTTACAAAGTGTTATTATTATAGTGATGGCTGAATGTAAAGCTTCCATTTCTGTAAGAATTGGACTTAGTTACAGCCGCAGATTTATGAAAAGAAAGGGAAAGATGTGAAGAAAAGACCTTTGCTGCTTGATAAAATGGTGAAATGTGAAACGTATAAGACTACTGACTTGTATCTGTAGCATGAAAGGAGAATGTTTTGTTGTTGTTTTTTTTGTCAAACCAGCATCTGCTGCAACTTTACATCAGTATCACTTCCTGATTCACAAATATGTTTTACTGGCATAGCCTTGATTGGTCAGAGCCAGAGTGGAGCTCCAACATCCATCTGGACAATCATAAGCCATCATTCATCCAAGCGCTGAAAAGAAGCTAGAGAGGGGCGAGGAAATACTGAGGAGATGGACATAGAGAGCTGACTCGCCGAGCAATCACTCAGAAATATTTTGAAATAACTAAGCCCGGGTTCTTCTCGCCTCCCACCTCTGACACACACAGGCCTGCTTAGAGGTGCGCGCAGAAAACTGACGCGCACATGTGCACAAATACGCATATCGCTTCTGTCACACGCACGCAGTCACGCACAATTACATGAACGCATTTACACAGTCACATTACACAAAATGCACACTGCTGACGTACCGGGGTGAAATGCAAACGCGTACAATGTTGCACAATTAACACGGAGAAAAATAATGCGTAAAACGCACAGCTCATATCCGCTGGCACAGTACAATCGCTCTGCTTGGTTAATTAGCTTTAACTAAAGAATACGGAGGACTTCAGTTGCGCTCTTCCACTGTCGTAGTGCAGCCGTGCAGTTCCACTGAGAAGAATCTATCTGCAACTAAAGCGGAATAGAGCGAGTGGGATTCACTGAACTGAAGAAAAAAAAAAACATGCGCATTTAAGTGTCGCATAGTGGGAAACCATGAATCCGTTTATTACAGTGCGTCGATAAGTGGGCGATGCAAATCTGTGCATACGAGATGTCCGTGTCATCCAAACGAACAGTGGGAGCAGACAGCTGGTTTAAACGCGTCCACAGACGGCAGCATCAGCATCTGAACAAGTTTGGGATTTTAAAAAGGAAAAAAAGAAATAAACACAACTTACCCACGAGCAGTTTCCAAATAAAGCGCACAGTCTGCTGTCAGTTCCGATAGCCCCACAACATCACGACCTATCAGAATTTGTTCTGGTCTACAGAATGAGCAGTATCGATATTAAGACAAGTTGTGAAATATCCCAAGTGAGAAATAGTCCACAAAACGCAGTGTCTGTCCCAAAATTACATATTGCCAGTCTCGACTGGCGCAATTCAGATCGCAAAAACACCTGCAGCTGGTCACTTTCAAACAGGAGGAAAGAAGAAAATGAAAAAAATCATGACAGTGATTATGGGAATGGTCGACAGATCAATGAAGGGCAATAACAGAGACAATTAGTCTGATTATCCTATTAAATCAGCTGCTCGGGCGCTCACAGCCACACGACGCAGGCAGGTGAGCACCGTTTTAAGCAGGACTACATGAGCGCAAATTTCCAAAGTGATGTGCAGGAAAACACACATCAGCTGCAGTCTCCCTCTCGCTCTCTCTCTTTCTCCCTCAGAGTGCCGCTCCGTCAACGCGAGATGCGTCAAGAGTACAAGAAAAACTAAAACAGCGCAGGATTTGACGAGATTGCCGTCAAAATAAAAGCACATTTTCTATATAGCGTGAAAACGTTCATGAGGACATCTGATGTCGGCATGAATCTGTAGCTGGAAGCTGCACTGGCACATTGATTTAGTTAAATGTTACAATCAGCTGATTAGACCTTACACTGCAATGGCAGCAGTGTACTTCTGAGCATTTTCTGGACAAATCTAGTAATTTCTCACATGCGCCATTTTAACGGATCCTTCATTTACTGTTTTGTGTGGGTGGTTGTTCCCGATACAGAAGTCCATTTTTCTGATGGCTTTTATTTTGAAGCACAGCACAGGCGTAAGTTCCTTATTCTGCCTGACTTGACAGCGGCACCAGTGTGAACGCTTGTTGTCACACCGGCGTTCCTCCGGAGTCTTTATACCCTACATGGCGCGGTGACGAAACTCTTCCTTATTTAGAGGAATACATTCTCAAAGTGGGGATTGAGTGTTTTCACTGCTTTATTTAGAGCTGGATATAAAGCAATGCAATGCAGCTTGAGTGTGAGGATAAAGCACTGCCGCCCAATGGAAGTAACAGACCAGGTCTGAAATTCAGTGCAAAGACAGCAAGTTAACGCGTCACTTGTGTCTAAGCGTGTGTTACAACACAAGTCAAATATGATGAGACTTTACAGAAGACAACATAGAACTATGACAACAAATTATACAATTGTATGTGAGGATAAAATTCCTTAACATTTTTGTAATTACTGTGAACCCAATAGTGTCACCGTTTTGTTATTGTGAGTTGATGAATCAACGTTTATAATGTGCTGCCTTAAAAAATACTTAAACTAAATCCACGTGTGACATCGGTATTCATTTCTGCATATCAATATTTATAGCTGTTTGCCCTGTTCAATATTAAAAAAGGCGATTGAAATTTCTAAAAGGAATTCAGTTTCCTACAGCTCCAGTTTTACCGCTATTCATAACCAACCAAGGACTAACATCCAACAAGAAAGAGACAAAACCCTGAATCAGTAAAGATGATGAATGGATAATAAGGCTGCCTTGCTTTTTTCATGAACTGGAAAGGTGTGATAAAGATTAAGGTAAGCGGCCCCCCTGTTGGCCAGCCAGGCTGTAGGAAAGGGACTCGTTTGACTTCCCCCTCACTGGGCTACTCCTGTCAAGACTTTGGCCTCTGGCACCGAAATTACATGAGGAGAATTTCGATGAGGGGAGGGCTTTAGGGGAAGAAAAACCACCCTCCTCGGACTGAAAATGTGCACTTGTGAGCTTTCTTTGTCATATACAGACCCTGACGTGAATAGAGGTTTGTTAATGAGCAAAGAAGTGGACAAACACGGCATTGATTCCCCCTTCTAGCTACAGTTGTCGTTCACAAATGGCCTTAACTCAATCAACTGCTTGGTGTGCAACTGTCCTGGAAACAGGGGTGTTTGCTGCAATTTTTGATTTGAGCAACAACATGGAAAAGCAGCTGACATATAGTAACACCCAACATTTATGGTCATTTTTTAACATCTCTTATGTGATCTAATGGAAAATTTCTGTAACTCTACAGTATGTTTTGCATTCGTTATTCGTCCATGGATTAATGGTTTTATGACTCACTTACAAAACCATTTTTAAAACCCCAACTCATCACTGTGCTTAAAACAGGGTTGTTTTCCTAAAATTCACAAAGCCTGACAACTAAGCAGAATATTTCCACTAGATAACTGAACAGGTTTACTGATGTACTGGGTGGAAAACATGTCTTGGGATGGATGAAACTCACTTCATGAGACTTATATTTTATTAGAAAGTACAGATCCCAGCCTGTGATTTCTTGTGGCAGGTTTGCACTAAAACAAAAAAAATATATAACCACAAACTGCTGTGAGTATTTAAATATTAAATATTCATTTGAATCGCTGATTTGAGGTTAGGTTTGTCTTGTAAGACTGAAGATGTAGCATTTTGACATGAAACTTTTTTTGGTAAAAACTTTTCTTTGAACGATAACAAAACAACAGTATATGTAACAACAATAAAGCAGAGAACCTCAGTCAGATCTTGAAGCAGAATATATTAAAAGGACAAACTGCAGCTGGTACTTACGTAAACATGTTAGGATGTGTGTGTGATGGTGTTCTCTCTGGAGTGATGGAAAGATGAAGAGATGAGGAAATGTTCTTAAAGCAACTTGTTTAATGACTCAAACAGATACAAACACATATTTAATCATGTGTAACTATGCAGAACAAAAGTAGGATTGGTATCCATACCTGCATATATACACCATAAGATAAATATTATAATGCTCAATTCAGACTGGTCATAGTCAGATAGGCCACTAACTTTTGTGAGGTGGCTGATGTCCACACACACATCAAAATATGCATGGGAAAGGGTGCCTGGCTCTCAGGATATGGATCGAGAGGCCAGGCTTCCCATTGGATGGTTGCTTTTCCATCCTTCTGCTGCTATTTTGTCTTCAATTGTGTTCTTTTTTACTGAGCAATAGCAACACACTGTTACCATATATGAAGGACAATGTTCTAATTCTTCGCACCATGCACATAATATTCACATTGGTTAACCAGCTAACATGCTAGTTGCATTATTTACATCATGTAAATTGAGCTGTAAGATGTTTAACAAGTTAAATCCACACAAGAACAGTGTGCATGCCACAATTAGCTGAACTGTCTCCCTTCACAGCAGATATTTTTTAGCTTGAACTGCTAGTAATGGTGGCTTTGCAGCCATTTTGCCAGTAGTCTGTTGACACTAAGACTTCACTTAGGAACCCGTAGTGATTTTGGGCACAGTTTAGGATTATGCATGAGAAAGCTGTGTTTTTGGTTTGTTCTAAATCAATTTTTGTACAAGCAATCTTCAAATAATTAATAATAATCCTACTGTACTCATACCAGAACCTATGTGGTGTATAATTATAGCTTTAATATTCTCAACCATATTCTCAAAACATTTATGCTCATTTCAGATATAATAATTGTATTTTGGGGTCAGTGAAATAACAAGAAAAATCCCACTGCAGCAAACTGCCAAGCTGCAGCCATATGTCCCTGTCCTGCTTCCTCAGCTCCATATCTCAACCTCATTTGGACTGGGAGAGATAATCAGACATCACTTGTGAGATGGACTGTTTTCAGAGAAGGCTACAGATTTAATTGGGGTAATGAGGTCACTGGAGGAAGCCCCGAAGCTCTTCTCCAATTACTGCCTACCAAACACAAACCAAACAGGACTGAGCAGAAAACATTTCAACATGACAAAGTTATTACATTGCACCACCCAGATTAACAAAGCATGATTCTTCCTATTAAACCAATAATGCACATTTTAATTTATTCCAGTGCTTGAATAATGATAAAAGATTGTGTGATTAAAAACCATGATTATTATCATGTGCCCCATTTACAGAGCATGAGCTGAACTCACACTGATAGAAGAATAATTCCTGTTTGAGGTAATAACCTTTAAAGAGTGCTGTATCTGCATGTATTTGTAGGGTGATGTCACCACACAGCCAATGCATAATTCACTTCTCATCTCCAATTCAGTTCATGTCCCCAAAGAAGATTTTATGGGATACAACTTGATGAAAGTTTTAATGTGATAAACAGAATCCACAGTGCTCCTGCTGAGGTATGTGTTTTGGACATCTGTGAGAAGCTGAAGCACCATTTTCAGCTCTAAAATATTAAAAAAGGGATGTTTTTAGTCTGATAAAGAGGTGTTTATTTTGTACATATAATGCTGACTCACTTTAAAATAACATATTTTTCCTCAACCATTAAGCAATAAGGGTGACTTTATCAGTCAACTAAGATTAGTTCACTCATATAAAGATCTGATCTGCTGAGCATATTCTGGCTTTGTCATGTATTTTTCAGCATGTGAAGGAAAGCACATCAGGTGTTGCAAGGTCCCAACGGACTCCTGCTGCAGCAAACAAAGAGGGACCAGACAATCTGTGCACGGTGGGCGTTGATTTCTCTCACAGTAGAAATGTCTGTGCCATGTCAGCTGCGAGAGTCCATTTATTTTATACCGCATTCAATTGGGAAGACAGTCATATGTAAGCTTGTTGTTTTGTTCAGGCTTTTGTGGAGCATGCTGGCTATCAGAAAGACAATGTTGGTTTGGTTTGTCTCCGTTATGCTGTGCCATGTTAGCAAACACCTTAAAATAGTGATAAAGACACACATTCAATGATGTACAACAAAATCCCAGCTGGACCTTTTTTTCCTCTGTAACAATATTCTCTCCAGCTTTATGTAAGTAAGAAAAATCCACTGAACTGACTACCTGCTTTCCTAAAAATAAATAGCTGCACGCTCTGGCAGAGGTAAGTCTGGTTGTAGATATTTTTATGGTCCTCTTGGCCTACATCTGACAGCACAAATGGCAATTCTTGTCAGGGAGCTACTATTTACTCTTTATGCATTTTTTATTCTTAAGCTCACCCAAATGGCCTTGTCTCAGTTGCCCAAATAAACTAAGCAAAAAGAGGACATTTAGAGAAAACTGCCCCTGACTGAACCAAATGAATACAGAGAGCACCTGTAATGTAGATCTGTCTAGATCTTTAAAGTGAACTGCAGATATGTTCATGAGAAGGGAGAATAGAGTCTGCAAGCCAGAAACAATGAATGGTGATAGCAGTTGTGCATTAATGCATAGTCTACAAAACTAAATAAACCAATGACAAATGTATGTTCTTCATGGATATGGACTTTCATGCTCTGCCCTAGTTACAGAAACTTGAAACATATTTGGTCTTACTCCAAAGCACTGTGGTTACCTAAACTCCAATATGACTTTACAAGCTGAAGTGCACTTTTTAATTGGGCTGCATGAACTTAATCAAGCCAATTATAGAACTTAAAGCAAATAAGTTTTTTTGAATGATGATTCAACTGGTCTCAGTTGTATAACCTTATTTTTAACTTTATGATGCCACATATGGATACTGAAGTAAAAATCTGATTAAAATGTCAATAGTCATTATTTGTATTGTCTGAATTTCAGGAATAAATGTGTTACATTCAGAAAGACATTTCTGTCAGATATGCTGTACAAAATAAGCTCTGTATACTCCATAACATATTTTGCTAATGCAAAGAAGTTAAATATAAATGTAATGTATATACAAAGCAGCCCCCTAATCATATTTTGATGATGCACCGCAAGAAGAAAATTAGGCCGTAAATATATCCACTAGGGACAGAGGGATGAGCAGCATGATGTCTGAGGCAAATGGAGATATGTGCTTAACATTTTTATTTAAAGGGTACGTGCAGTTTGATGTTTTATCCTGCACAGATGTAACCAAGAGGGAAGCTCAGATGTTTGTGCTCTCTGAAAATGCATGCTTCACAAAATAGTCTACATATACAGCATATGAGAGAGGGTGCAAATGTACTATACTGGCTAAAAAAATGTATTAATCTATGAATGGATTACTAATGACACAGATGGCGGCTCAGTTTCATTTGTGTTCCAAGGAGCTATTAATTTATTAGCCTATACTGTATATCACAGCAGTCCTGTGATGTGCTTTGTGTATTAAAGTACCCTCTAAACCAAACAGCACATTTTGCTTAATTTTATAAGAGGCTTAACGCATCATAACATGACTGTTTAAAAAGTGGAACTTGACAGATACTCCATTACATACATAATATACATAAAGCATTTGGCGCTGTTAATTACTGTTATTAAGACTAAGATATGGGTAAAGGTTGGTATGATCTAGCAGCATCAAAAGATTCATTTCTAGTGTTAAATAGCATAGGGACATGTCTATTTTCTGTAGTTCACCATCTCTACTTTCTCTAGCTCTGCAAAAATATATAAGCTTCAATGAGGATGAATAAATTATGTTAGTGAGTTGCATTATTGATCCTGCACAATCCTCAAAGCCAACCAATTATGGCATTTATGTGTTCAATGGAATGTGAACGCACCAGGTCTGATCTACCAACAATGTCCTGCATGTTTCCTTGAAATGTTGTTTAGAGGGTAATTGAATGATATGAATAATAAGCAATTCCCAGTGAGCTGTGTTTGGCTTTGTAGTGGTAACCAGACGATCCATGCCTTGCACTTTGATTTGTGAATGATGCATCAAGAGGCCCAATCAAGATATCTAGTACCCCAAAACAAAAAGGCCGCCTTCCTGCACACGGACATCATGCTTCACTTAATTAATGGAAATAGACCCAGGTGGTCCACATGTGCTTGATGTCAAACCTTAGATCATATTTCAAATGTGCACCTCTAGATGAAACAAGACATACTCATTAATACTCACAAGGAAGGAATAAGCTGCAAGAGCTGTTCTGAATACGGATTTAAGCAAATTCTTGGGCATTATACATGGACAATGTTCTCAATAACAAACAATAACAGCCCTGTTGGTAGGGGATTACTATAACGTGGGCATTTCATGCAACTAATAAATGACCGTTCAACTGCTGTTTCTTAAAATGCATCATGCCTCCCACACAGCTGGCAGGAGAGCTGGATCCTACTACAATGTTTGCTACTGCTCAGTAGGACTCTACATGGGGGAGTGCCACGCTCTCATCTGAGTGTGTGAGGTATAGGATTATCCAGTGTAAGACTTTATGCAGAGCATACATCACTCCTGGTGAGTAAAAGCCACTGATTTGTGTTGGTGCACGTGAGGAGGTGGGTACATTACTTGATCTATTTTGGGAATGCACCAGATTTTGTCCCACTGTAATTATTATCAGTTTATTGCTTTATATAAATGCTATAAGGAGTTCTGGACAATGGATAATTCTTAGTGATTAGCAAGCAGAAAGGGAGAAAGTCAAGTTTACTTGTTCCTACGACTTTTGATTTGAGGTGTGTCTGAAATAATAAAAAATTTGATGACTGACTTCCTTGGACTATGAGAAAGAATTGTTTGAATCTCATTTCATTTCATTTACTAATTATCCTGTAAACTGTCTCTAACAAAGCAATGACAATTATTTAACAGCTCACTGTGGCTGCTCCTTGTTCCATTACTCCTTATGATATTCAAAATCAATTTGTCATCAAAAAATGCTGAAAGCCATCGCAATCTTATTTTGTAGATGCATTCTGAATGAACATTTTCAGTCAGCACTTAAATTTCATTTCCCATGAATGCTCCACCATATAAATGCTTTCACACTATTATATTATTGTAAGGAAGTGAACAGTGCAGCAGAAATCACCAATATACAATTAGAAATTAGTGTATTTAAGCCTGTCCCTTTGGATCACATGTACGAGTGATGGACTCCACCACTAACGATAAACAATGCATTATTGAAAGGTTATTACTAAATGTAAATCACTAAATGGTTATTGCTAAAATGCCATTCATAAACAGTGAGTTCATTGCATTCCCTGCTTGTTGGCTTTGTCAGCAGTCAACCTGTGGTTCGTTAAAGAGCATGGACAAATTAATCATCATGATCAAATCTTGAAGACTGTGTGGTTGAAGTAGTTTCAATAACATGATAAAGTTAAGAGATGCATTGACTGTAGTTTTGTACTTGTCCAATTCTAATTTCCTCTCTTTCTGAGTACTATAATTAAATAGAATGTAACTGTAATTCTGACTTGAATAACATTTTCCATCTTTGTCTCACTATAACAAGGCACCAGGTGTTTTCATGGTGGTTCCTTCATAGTTTATTTTGGCCTTATGGGTATAAAACATTGTGAGCTTTGTGTCTTTACAGTGAAGAACTCATTGTGTGTTTGTGTGTGTGTGGCTGTGACATTAGCGATGCAGAAATATGCTGGTGTCAGAACACAAACCCAGTGGAATCACAAGAACTGACTAGAGAGACAGTGGTCAGCTCCAGTGAGCGATGTGGACAATCATGCGAGTAAATGTGATATCTTACATTGATCGGCAGGTCACTGATCCATTCCAATATCCAGCTTCTCAATCAGTGTATCTTCAAAAGTTAAGTAACTTCACAAAGTAGACATATTATATAGTGTGCTTTCAGAGTAAAAAGAGAGTTTTGTACATCAAGCAATGATGTACACCCCACAGCATCCCTACCACCTGATCCTGCATCCCCAATAGAACATACATGCACCATCACCACGGAACAGGGAAGAAAGCAATTGTCAACACTGAAAACAAGCAAAGCAGAGGACCTGATGACATCACTCTAGAGTACTCAAAAAGCATGTTAGATAGCTTGCAGTGGCTTTTCAGCAGTTCTACAACTCTCTCTGAGGTTGAAAAAAAGTGTAGAAATTTCGGAAGCCTTCCTGTACAACACCATTGCAGAAAAGAAGCCACCCCAGCATCCTTAATGACTTTAGACTTGTGGCACTAACATCACACGTCATGCAGACATTTGAGAGACTGGTCCTGCAGCACTAGAGGTCCCATTTGCCGACTACCTGGACTGCCAACAGTTTGCATATCAGGCACACATTGAAGTCAAAGATGCTATTATTTTCCTACTGCTCTGAGCATACTACCACCTAGGGAGGCAGGGGAGCACTGTGAGAGTCATGTTCTTTGACTTCTCAAGTGCCTTCAACACCATCCAGTTCCACCTTCTTGCTGCGAAGTTGCATTAAATGCAGGTTTACACGACACCGTGGAGTGGATCACAGACTACCTCACTGGGCGGCCACAGTTTGTTCGCTTAGATGTCTATCTGATTTGGTGATGAACAGCACAGGTGCACCTCAAGGAACTGTACTGGCACCAATTGTTTACGCTCTACACCTCTGACTTCCGCTACAACTCAGGAACCTGCCACCTACAAAAGTTCTCTGATGACAATGTCTGAAAATGTTCAGCCTATAATATCTACTGCTCTGTTCTTTGCTGTTGTGTGTTGGTGAGGTGGCATAAAGGCTGGTGAGGGTAACAGACTGAACAAGTTGAACAAGTTATCTTTTGTGCTGACTTACATACATTGCATTTCAAAAAAAAAAAAACAGTAAACATTCTGCATGCATCTTCTTCATCGCTTAGTTTACGTGTTAGCAAAGAGCAGACACTGCTATTTATTTAACAGTTTATTTAGTCAAAAGTAGTCAGTTTTTGTTCTTTCTCTGTTCATTTGGACTTTAGCTCAAACATCTTTAATGGGAGCTTTTTATGTTTCTTATATAATTACAGGTATTGAATGTATCAATGCTACCAAAGGTGTCTGAGAAGCTCTACAAACTGGTGATTTTCAAGGTATTTACAGTAAGAGTCAAATGTTTTATTGGGCACTGGGTTTGAGGGGAAAGTGTAAATGTTGAATGGCACAATAACTTTTACTGAGCGAAGACAAAAAAAAAGAATGAAAACAATGAAAACACAGGCATTTTGAGCCAACTGTCTCTGAAAAGAAGTGGAATCCTTTCCAATACAACATTTGTTTCAACCAGCTGCCCTTGAAATAGACAGATCGAGTCTTCAATAGTAGAGCCTTTTACCACAATTCCCAGGGGTATGATTATGGATAAGACTTCCCTCAGGCAATTCCGAGTGAAGGGCACAAAAACCTAGCATGTTGTCTAACTGAGGTCCAACTATGGTTACAAAGGCAGCTCCAAAAGGCTGATTTCTTTGTATACATATGGTAAGGCACATTTATACACAAATAAAAAGACTGACACATAGTTTACAGTGCAAGTTTACAGTGCTTATGCTTATTCTCCATACCAAGAAGAACTCTATTCATCACTTTGTAGCAGCTCTTGGCAGAAAATGGCGATTGGTCTCTGATGGCATGTAACACAGCTTTGGAGAGCCATCACGCTAAAGGCCAGGTTTGTTTGAAGTTCGCTTTGCAATGCATCAGTGGCGATGACCTAGATTTCCTATCTCTCACTCCTCCAAGAGTGCAGAGAGAGACAACCTCGTTTCAGCCCTTTCCATCTTCTAACTATGTCAGCTTGCCTGTAAACATTTGGCACAGAGTCACATCACTGCATCTCCCCGTTTCCCTGCAGACTACTGTTTTTTCCTGGTGTCAACTCTTGACTCCCCTTGTGTTTGTCCCCTAGGATGGAGGTGGGAATCTGAGCAGTCGAGTTCTCCCTAAGCTGAAAGAAAAGGAGATCCAGTACAAATGACAAAAACAAACACTTAAATAAATGTATAAATTAAAGTCTCCCAAGTGTGAGGCCACATTACTTCTTTGAAAGTCTCACTAAGGAAACGCATAGAATTATAAATTTAAAAAAGCAAGTGGTGGGTTGTTTAAGGTTATACAAAAAAAACAAACTCCTAAAAAGAAGCAGGGTCAGCCTTGTTGTTGGCTGCAACTGAGTTCCTTCTCTAAACTCCCTGCAGGGATAGGCCACGCAAGTTTTGACCCATGAAAAACAACACAGGTTAAACCACAGGTGCACTCTGTGCTCAGCAACATGGCCTGCCTGCCTGCCTGCTTGCCTGTTTACATGTCTCATCCATCATATTTCACCCTAAAAGCGGCCTCTAAAAAAGAAGCAAGCATCAGCCAGTCATCTCTTCATCCCTTCCTCACATTCTTTCTTCCCCTCCTTTGTCCCTTCTGCACACCCACAGGGGACAGTCGTCAGTGCAGAGTCAACTATAGTGAAGGCACAAGAACATAAAAAATGCTTCAGTTCAACAGTAGGCTCAACAAGCCAGAAGGACTGTGTGCTACATTTTTAATTATGCATGCTGCACAGATTACATAGCCCTGTCAATCATGGAAAGTGTGCCTTCTTCGCCATTTCTGCTTGAGTCTTTTGTTGGTTTCCTAGGTGACTGTCTAATGTGATATCATTACATACGTACAGTATGTTAGCTAGAGTTGCAGGTGCCTCATTCCAAAATATCCACCATACTTCTGCCCAATGCTGTACTTTTCATTAGAAAACTGGTCTGAAGAACTCTCAGACCTCATGACGGCAGTGGAAAAACAGGGTCTCAGGAGTAGGGCAAATTAATGTTCTTTAATGGACAATCAACCACACACTGCAGCCTTGTGTGTGGGTTTAGATGTTGCTTGGGTCCTGGCTATTTAGTTCTTTCTGATCTGCTTCTTAATATCCTCTGTGGGCCATAGCAGGTGCAAATATAAAAGAACACTGGAGCATGATGTATTGCATAGTTTTTTTAAGCAAAGTACTGATGAAAATTTGTCACGCTATAAACTGTGACTTGCACTCTGTACCTCTTCCTTACACTAAACACAAATCAAAAATGACTGGTTGCTTACTTTCATGGCTTTGTGCTATAAAGAAATTTTGTTTTTAATTATTTTTCACATTAACACTTCCACCTCCTCTAGGATTAACACTAAAAATAAATGGACAAAATAGACGTTTTGCCACTGTGATTTTCTCAACCTGATTGTTTGTCATGTATACACACATAAAAAACTGTATGTATAAACAAACAGGAAATCTAGCTGGGAAATCCTCATTACCAAACACTACAGTAAGTTGTCAATATACATGTACATGCATTTTCTGATCGGTCACCTTTATTTATAGGATAACATTGTTTATTAGTGCCCGTATCTGCTATCTTATGGTAAATGTTTGTTTAGGGTTAGGTTTAGCCAACTTGCCTGTATGAGCTACTAAGAGATAATTCTAACAAAATGCAAATCCATATAAACTATTCACTCTCTAAGAGCTTTTGTGGCCCTCTGAAAATGTGACTCCAAGAAAACATAAATAGAGGTTGTTTTAAGTACTGAACAAACAACCAATGCTATTTATTTCCCTGATGAAGGAAATTACAACTATAAAACGAGTTCTCCCTACTACAGTCCCAGCCATGCAGAATTGCTGCTCCTACCCATATTTCAGTAAGTGCCCAGTTGGTTTCTATATAGCCTCTTCTCTAATTGTCTCATAAGGCATGTCTAGATTCCTTATCAACAACATCCATTCAAGTGTCATTCACGAATTGCATGTTGTCTCAGATTTGGTATTGAAATGTCCGTATGAAACTGTGTATGTCACTTAACCATATTTGTTATTTACAAATTACATCACATTAACTCAGAAATACTGGTAATTCATGTTTTCCTGATATTGTGTAACCCAAACTGGTTTACAATTTACATATATTCATGTTTTTAAAATAGTCAATAACCTGCTCTCATGCCATTTTAATATTGCTTATGCATAACAGTAACTGTCAAATGTGCAATAAATAGAGGTAAATGATGGAATCTCTCCTTACACAAGCTTTGGTTGGTATCGTCATAAAAGCCTACACAATCCTGACCTTTTACTTACAAAGATGATTGTCAGGCTGGGGGAGAGATGAAACACTGCAAATGTTTTGAAGTGTTTACTATGCTCAAGCCTGTTTGGTGAAAAAGACCTTCGGCATTTATGGGATCAGCTTTGATAAATGGGAAAAAAAAAAAAGGTGATGATGAAAAATGTCTTTTGGAATCAGTAATCCACTATTTTAAGATACAAATAAGGCACACAGAGCTTTACACAAAGTAAATCTTAAAACTGAAAATATGCATAAAAATTGAATTTGAATTATGTTTAATTATTACAATGTTATTTTATCCATCAGTAGATAAAATCATATTTACTGTTGTCACTGAGATAAGATATGAGTAAGAATTATGGCCAATTCTATGGAAGTTTATCAGACACATTTTGCAAGTGGGAATTCAATGTGCAATTTGGTCATGTAATTTGAAAATGCATTCTACAATTGGCAATTCAATACAAAAAAATGGCAATTCAATACTTACGTTCTTTAATTAAAAGTTTAAATATAAGCTAAACCAATTGCATTTCATATTATTATGGTCTTTTGTAGTCTTTATTCAAATGTGACAGCAAACAGTGCCACCGCCCCAAATATGTTTTTATGAACTTGTCACCACGCTCTGCAAGTGTCAAAACTCAAATGGCAATGCAAACTGTCAGTCCTCTCATCAAGGCGGGTCCCCACCTGCATTTGCCTTTTGATTGGTTTACTCGTTTTACATAATGACGTTTCTATTGTACATTTAATTCCACCACTACACAGACCTGCCATGTCTGGGGACCAGATCTGCTGCTGCCAGAGACCAGTGACCTGACACCAGGTGAGTTAACTGTTTTGTGTGGTTCACTCTTAGCAGAAAGAGTGTGTGGGTTCTTGTAGAGACACAGCCGTGCAGCATTAAGTTTGATAGAGATGTGGTAACTTAGCACATTGGTTAGCATATGCTAACAACATTAGCGTTGGCTAGCTTGCGTGTTTGCAGTGTTATTTTCATAACCTTAGTTGAAGGTGCAGCCACTGTTACATGTCGCAGAACAGGAGTGTCAAACTGTAGTCCTCAATAGACACCATCCTGCTTGTCCAGCCATCTCTACACTTACAGTTCTGTCTGGCCAGTGTTTCAAATTTACAAGTGACCACATTAACTTGTGACCGACTTCCACATGCGCCACTGGTTGCTCTTATTTACGGCAGCTGTTGGAAACAGGAAAAGAGCAACTTTCTTCATTAATGCCGGTAGTTATTATTACATTATTGAGACATTCATAAGTAAATGGTCTGCTATGTTTTGTTTGAGTAAATGTGTCATATGTTAAATAATCTGACCCCTGTTTGTTTTTCGTGAGATTCAATTTACCATCTGATTGTGGGAAAATGCTGCCAATGAGCCAAAACCAGTGAACCACTGGCAGTCTATGTCCACAGGTCGGCTTTTACACATTCAGCTCAGAGAACATCCAGACGATATCACTTTTTACATTAGTGGAAGCCAAGTAATCAGCAGAGGGTAAGGCAGGAAAAACAAGCAGGGCTGCTGCCCTTGAGGACTGCAGTCTGACACCTGTGCTGTAGAAAGAGACCCCAGTCCAGATTACTGATATTAGCTGATTACCCAACACTGATTAGCCTCCATGTAATATGCAGTGAATCTTTAATAAAAGGAACTTTCCATCAGCTGATGTTTGATCTATGCTGTTTAAATCTTTCCTCACTCTCTACACATCTCTTGTGATGCTTCCTGAAAATCCAGATGTTGTGGTGATCTTATCTGGGCTGCTGTCTCCTGCAGATCATCTGATCAGCACTTCTGCAAACATTCAGCAAAGCATCTGTCTTTAAAAGGTTGAAAAAAAAAATAAAGCTTTACACTGGAGTAAACCAACAGCTTTTGTTTTGGTGAATGCTTCCAGCAAGCAGTGGTAAATCATGTTTGTATGAGGCTTAATCTTCAGCACTGAATCATATTCTAACCATATTGTGTCCTCCAAGAAGCACATATCAATCACTGAGGGTTATGAATCAGCTATATACAACTGCATTTTCAGATAACCCAAGGGTTTTGTGAGTACATGTATTTTATTTGTAGCCAAAAGGACCCTTAAAAAAAACACTTGAATCTGAAAATGAATTCTGTATGTCACCGCAGAATCCAAAATGAACATTCAAAATTTACACTAGAGTCTAATGCTAATACAATATTTAATTTTGGCTGTAACTGTAGCAAGCAGACATTTACTGTAGTGGAGAAGAACTTAAAATATTTGTCTCTGAGATTTGTTGTCATATGTCACTTCAGTATTAAGTATATTAATGGCTTAAATTCATGACTTTTATTATCAATAGCTGAAATTAGCCAGGTACATTTACTACAGTGCTGAACCAGTTACATTTACTACAGTACTGAACCAGTTATATTTACTACAGTACTGTACGAGTTGCATTTTCCTTACAGAAAGTAGTATACTTAATTTTTTTTTATTAAGTATACTTTAGGTATTCTTCAAGTATAGTAAATATACTTCTAGTATACTTGGTAGTATT
>OMLM01009192.1:31809-48844 GCA_900302695.1 Helostoma temminkii | reverse complement strand
TTGGACAGCTTTTTCCACTAATAAATAAAATTATAATTTCTCTGGTTATCTTTGTGTAATTTTAAAGTTTGTTCAGAATTACTTAAGTATGACAGGAAAGGAGCAAATACAGAGAAAATACATCTCTCACAGCACTGTGTTCTGGGTTGTTTAACAGTTTTTGTTTCTTGCGTAATTCCATGCGTGTTCTTTCAATAATAAAAATGATAAAAAATAAAGAAAAAACACGTAAGGAGAAACCTTTAAACCTTGAAATAATGCCATTGTAAAACTGAATCCTCTGTTACTGTCAAGCTTCAGACATGTTTTTATATCCAGCATCTCCAGGTACAGTAACATCAGGGTTGCAGAAAAATGGCTACTGTTCTTGTGAAACTAAATGACATTTATATGCTTCAGTTACAGTGGTTTCCCCCTTTCATTAATGCTAGAAAATACATTTCTCATTACCCTACCTCGAGGTGAGGTAGGGTAGGGTCACAGAATTCCAAAGTCAAGGATCAGTTGACACTGTGGAGCTTACTCAAGCTTGACTCACAAACATGCAGGGTGAGAGCTGCTCTAGCCAACTGCAGAACTGCCCAGAGAGCAGTTAGAGGATGTGTAATCAAGACAGAGGTTGGCTTAACTGCTCAATTAACAGCCGTAATTAAAACACTCGCTCAAAGACAGATAGCATGGATCGTTCTCTCTCACTCTCCCACACACGCACACCAAAATTAAACTGTTACACTCAGGGGCTTGTACAGAGCAGCAGAAATAATATACAGACATGATTTCTCTGTGCACCCATACAGTGACTGAGAGAGTGAAGCTGTTTCATGTATTAGTGAAGACAGAAACCAGAGAAAAGCCTCTCATGCATGTAATTATTAATCAGCAACAGCACAAAAATGACTACATCAGCTCAAATGTATTCCTACGGCTGTGGGAATATTTCCTGTCATCACTTCGAATGATTTACTGAGAAGTGAGACTTAGTTTTATATCCTGACTCTAAAGGACTGGATGGGAGGCATGTTTGATTCTTAGTGGACCTGCTCTCTGCAGTGGCTGTCAGACTTTTTTGTCATTCCCCACTTTGAGTGTGGAGGGGCGGTTGCAAGCCCCACCTGCCCTTCATCACCTGTACATCCTCAGTACCTTACTGCAGTTTTATAACAGACTTGCATGTGGTGGTGGCTGACCACACTGGGGTGGGAGGTGACAGCTTGGTCTGCTTTGCAACAAACTACAGTGAATGTTGTGAGTTTATCAAAATTTTGTGCCAGTGATGCTGAGGATAAATAGAACTTAACATTGTGGTATGTAGTTGTATTTACACATTAACCTATCAGATTTAACTTGTCTTATTTTCCAATAGCTACTTGCTTTAAAGCGAGAGTCCTAAAAATGTCTTGATTTATTGACATGAACATTTGAACTGGGAGATACTGAAACTTATGTGAGTTAAGCCGCAGATTTCTCTGTCTTAAGAAGTCTTAAGTCTTAAGAATTTTTGGATTTAAACTGCACAAACACTAAGTTCTCTGTGATTGTTTTTGGACTCATATTGAAGTCTTTGACTCCACTAATTTGCAGAAAGAACACACATTGTATTTTATAAGGGCAATAATAACAATCACTGTTTTTATACTACATTTTCTGTATATGTTTATAATACGTATTGTATACAGTAGGTACATATGTAAGTATTGAGTGGTACAGATGGCCTAATGAAGTTCAGCCCATCTAAAGGAAAAAAATATTAATACAAGGGCTCGAAATGTGCTCTACTGAACAGTTGAGCAAAAAAATGAAAGGCTAACATTAACAACATATTTTTAGAGTTGCTATTTGGCATCTTAAGAAGCAACCAAGTAACCTACAGGTGAGCGGAAGAAGCCCTTATTTGATCACTGGTTGCATCATTTTCTCACACAGATTTGAAACAGGTGCAGGTCAAATGTGAATTGTTTGCAGTTGTTTGTTGGAAACCGCACAAACATTTTTTTATGTTCTTGTCTGTGAAGATTCTTAGTCACCCAGTTAGTGTTTATCCCAAAGTCCATCACCATCTTTGGCATATTTAGACGTTAGATATTTTCACACTATGGTTACACTTTTCCTCCCATTCCCACAACTGATGTTTTAATTTGCATGTTTGTGACATCTTTATTTGTGTGTGGTTGTTTTGTTTTGAGTGTGATCTTTGTCAAAAAAGGAAAGCATTAATGAGGATAGACACAAAAGTCAAAATCTCTTCAGGTTACTAGTGAGATCCTCTATATTCTGGTACATTTCCCAGTCCTGTCCACTCTGATGAGCCAGTCTGTGTCCTTTCACACATGAAGCAACTACCAGTAGTGAGACATGTCACCAGTCAATGAAAATACTCAGATTAATTAAGTGTGCAGGAGGAATGATGGTACACCAAACCTAATCAGAGATTTGTTTACAGCACATCCTGGCAGCAGAAACATTGTCAACTTTTCCACTCGCTGCTTGTGAATCCTTTGAATAATTACCTTCAGTGTTTACATGTGGACATTACATGGCCTTTGTATTAGAGAGCTGACAGGGTGAAGTTTGCTTTAGTTTCTTTAATTCCTAAACACAGCGCCTGTGATCTGAGCTGTAAATTAGAACAAAACAATATAATATATAATAAATAAAAACAAGAATTTTCTAATTGTCTACCGGGTCATACAGGTTCCAAAATATTGCTGCGAGGAAGCAAACCAGCCACAATTTAAAACTTTCACTGCTGAAAACAACACAGTACAAAACCTACAACAACACAGACAAGATATGCTGTAAATAAACAAGTCATACAAATAGAAAAATTAATTCCAGTATTGGTGTTAAAAGGATACAGTCAAATGCCAAAGAGTTAACCAGAATCTTAAACTAGCCAAACAAACCAGATTACATATTTTCCATCCCACAGTTTGCAAGGAACTCTTATTTCCTCTCCACAGGTGTACCGCAAGGCTTTGTGCTTGGTCCTTTTCTCTTCTCCATCTACACCCGAGGTTTTTTCTTCTGCTCACACTGCTTCATCTATCATTTATATGTTGAGAACACACAGCTCTTCCTGTCCTTTTTAATTCATTATGCATTTCTGCCTGTCTCCAACAGGCATCTCCAATTCACTCTCTGAGACAGAACTCCTGGCCTTTCCAGCCAAACATTCCCAATAAAACAACCCCATCTTCAACTTAGATGTTCAGATTTTGTCACCACTAGGTCCACCAGAAACTTTCTGTTCAGAAACTGTTCCTCACATGTAAGTCACTTTGGATAAAAGTGCCAAATGACTAAATGTAAAATCATGCCACTCAGAATTGGTGCCCCCTGCTGAGGGCCTTAAGCTGCCTTCAGGTTCCCAGCAGTCACTGGAAGCTGTAAATCGGCTACAGGCTTGAATGAATTGAATGCAGCAGCCCCCGACCATACCAGTTGTCCCACACAGTCTTAAGTTATGCAGCAAACCAACCACACATAGAGCAGGGACCCTGTGGGGACCTACACAGATCAGCCTGCAGTTTAAGACGACTACTCCTGTAATTCCAGGCACAACAGTAGTAACAAGAGCATTTAGCAAATGTATTTTGTTTTAGGCTCCTTTGATCCTCCAAACTGAACCTCTGTGGTTTTCCTCAGATGGTGGTGGGTGGATAAGTCACCAGAACCTGCAATGTGATTTCATTATAGCGTAATAATCCTTTACAGCTCGTCCCATCCCACACTGCTGTCATCGGCTCGTAGCAACAATAAATCTAATCAACAAGCGTGTTCGCTGCTGAGGGAAAACGAGCAGCCACCGAGAAAAACATCTCTATTTCAGTTGTCACGCTTTACTGTATCTTGTTGCTTTATGGCTTTTCCCACTAAGTTTATGTTTTACTGTCTGATTCAGTGGAGTTTTTTTAGATCTGGATTCGTCATTGTTGCTGCTTGTCTTTTGTTTCTTTGTTGTTTCTCAGATCTTGTAAAAAGACTAATTTAAGCAGACTCAATGCATACATTCATAATAAGGATTTCATCTTTCACAAATAAACAAATATTTCAACTGCAGGAAGAGTTGTATTTATTAATTGCAGAGACTTTGACAGCAAAGTTGAGTTTAGGCAACAAAAGTGCTTAGTTCTGGGAAGGATCACTAAATGACGAAAGCATCTGATGTTTATGTTGAATTCACATGCATGTAAAAAAAAAAATATATATATATATATATGAGTATTTGCAATATCAGCATAGATTTATTTGACACATCAGGAATATAAACAGCAGCAAATAAAAATATACTTTTAAATCAGAGTATCACACCAAATAGTAATTTTAAAAGCTATTTTACCAGTATAGCTAAAGTAAATAACGATGTTTTAATCTGAAACTAGTCCCTGTGAAAGCTGACATGTTGAATGTGGTCAGAGCATCTGCTTCTCAGTGAAGCATACGTGCATGAGTCAGGGTGCGTGAAATTGGCCTGTGTTTCCCAGTTGGAGCTTAGGCTTTCTGAGGTGGGTGGTCAGAAATTCTTGATGTCTGAGCTGTGTGGAACACTGCAGTATAGTGGCCCAGTTTCACCCAGTCTCAGCCAGATACTCAGCCTGCTTTCCAGCCTTTTCCCTGAATGACTACCCGCTCAAGCCCAGCTATTTCCTTTTTTTAAAACCCTTTAGTTTTTTGGCCCCTAGCGACAAAGCACGACAAATATGAAAGCACTAACAAAAAGGAAACGTGCTGCAAATCATAAAACACAAACAAAATACTCTGCTGAATGGATATCAGGTATGCTCTATTGAGCTTATTGTGTCTTTTCAGACTAATGATGGCCGTCTTCACTTGCATAGACGCCTCTTTTGACCTCATGTTGAGAGTTCCATTGAACAGGTACCAAATGCAAATCTAAAGGTGCTTTCAGATAGGACGTGGTGTGCACCCTCTGTGGGAATCACAGTGGTGGGGGGGTGATGCAAACATGCCTATCGTTTCTGCCAGTTTTACAGGAAGTGAATAGCAGGTAGTAGCAGTGGCTGATTTATTTCAAGGAGCAGTGTCATATATTTGTCTGTAAATGAGCAAAAATCCTGGCTTTAATTCTGATAAGAAGAAGCAGATGAGCTGTGGCACAAAAGAGGGTCTGGGTCCATGAAATCCTAAAACAACAGCAGAAATTGAGTGAATGCAGGCTAATTCAGAAGCTGCAGCTGTACCCCAACCTGATACGGCTATGACAAATCGAGGCTTTTTCTGTTTATGTTTATGTAAAATAATGTTGTAGAGGTCAAATTACTTGGATACCTCCAAAATCAGCTTCTCCTTTTATATCCTGCTATATTGCAGACCTTTCTATTTCTATTTCTATTCTCTGCAATTGCATGCACCCAGTTGATGTCGCAGAACGCTGTTTCCAAGCTGAACATTTTTTTACTTAGGCGCAACGTGCCGGAACGGCAAGCGAAGCTTTGTTCTGTGCTCAAGTCAGTGGAACGCCAATGCGCACAAACACATAAAAGAAAATTTTTTTTTTGTTGTTGTTTTTTTTGTGCAGCACTGTTCCCACCGCGTCCCATCTGAAAACCTCTAGGCCTTTTATCTGAATGATGAGCAACGGGGGAACAGGCTACCTCTAGCCATTAAACTGCTTAGCTGCCATTTGTTCCATTAGTTATGAGTCCCTCAAAATGGGTGTGTATATGTAAATGGCTGTAATTCCTGAATGGATAATGACACTCTGTTGTCAAACCATTTGAATTAATACCTTTTCTTCGCTCACATATTGAGTGTTTCATTTTAAAAACATTTTAAAAAGGTGATTCAAAGAGGAGAAATTCAAAAAAACCTATGTTTGATCTATTACTTACGAACCTGACTAGTCTCATATGAATCTAACCTTTTGCATTGTATTTCTCTTTGACTTTTTAATATTAAAATGAAATACTGAGCATACTGAGTTAAGAGCAGGAATAGAAACTGTAAAAGGATTAGTATTAAGGAAAACAGCTGAGGACACTGGTGAAGCTGACATTCACTCATGTAACAGGAAGTCAGTCTTGCAGGAAAAAGGAGGAGGGTGGAGAATGGGGGGTGGTATGCTTTCTATCAGGTGTACCACTCAGCGTAGACTATATTAACAAATGACTGGACTTTGAGGCCTACTGCATTAACGAGTGCAGATGACAGAATGCAGTCAATCAATGTTATGAGCTCTGAGTTGCTATCAGTGCCAGATTCTACTCAAGTCTTGTGCTCTTCAATAATGAAATTCTCTAAAACCACATTTGTCTGTGAGATTATAAAACCCTAGTCTGAAGTGTTCTTGATGTAAGACACTGAATCGATCCACCTGTAGCTGATCCCAACTATTGACCCCCCTGTTGAGATAGAGAGAAAATGAAAGGATAATATTTTACTAAATGAAAGACCATCACTGCCTCTCTGCCTGTGATACAGCTCCCTCACTGAAGTCTTTGTTGCAGATGTATCAGAATTGTTTTCAATGTTGCTTCACGTAAATGAGCTTCAATAAATGTTCTTCTAGTCACTCATGGAACAAGAAAACCTAAAGACTCTTAAACTTTGAGTTTATAAATCTAAGTTGTTTCTTAATGAGGCGAAATGAACTGAAGTAGAATGAGCTTGATATTGGCATCTACGAGACTGCAACCAGGATCTAGAAAAGTTGGGGTGTGTGTTTGTCAGTTGAGATAAGTAATGAGGCTGAATGGCCAAAGCTACTAAATGGTACCAAAGGTGTGAATGTCAAATCGCTCTGGACAGTCCCAGATTTTCCCAGTTCCACCATTATGAATAGATCCTATTGCAACTTTTCTATTAACACAGTTGTTATGTCTGATCATGTTAATATGTTTATACAGGTTAAAATAATGGTGCTAAATTGAAAGCAGTTGGAGAATTGATTGTAGGAGCTGGATAAAGTTTACTTGACGGACATGTGGTGGCACTTTTTAAATAAATCATCAGTGTCTGGCTCAAACAATGATGCAACTGTCAACAAGCCGGCACTTTGTGAGGCATAGGCTTTAGGTTGCTCATTCAGCAGCTTCAGGTCACTTTTACACCAGCTTCAAAGGTAATTAGCATGCTAGCTAACCTGACTTTGAATGAGTGGATGGTATTTAGGCTGCTTTGCAGAGTTTTAAGCAACAAAAGCAACAGATGACAACAGATGACTTGATCTTTATCAAGTTGTGCCATTGAAAGACACAGGATAAACTCTGGCAGAATCAGTGGACATGATTAGCATCTGTGTTAGAAAGATAATGGGAGGAGGAAGCAGAGACAGGAGACCAGTGGTGAAATGTGTTTTAATAAGCTGCTGCTGCTGAGTCACATCATGCAGCTGGATTAATAATCAGCTCTTGATGGCCTAATTGAGAAATCCCTTTGTCTTAAATAAGTAAGAAACAGCCGGCAGCCAAGGACACTAGAGGATGAGCAATTTCCTATTTCCTGCAGCAGTGTTTTCATCAGCTTATTAGGCTGCATTGATCTGTTCCTGTAGTGCACTGTATGGGAATTGGTAATATTTTAGACAAATAAAGTGGAAGAAAGAAGCAGTTTTAAGCTAAGGACATATTGATGGTTCTTATTTTCTCTGTACAACACGTTTTAGAATAATTAAGTTTGTGTTCAGATGTATTTCTGTCAATGTATCCAAGTGTCTTTAAACATTCCCAGCTAAGAGTTACAGTGCTGTGTAAAAGTATTTGCCCACTTCCTGATTTTTTTATTTTTTTTTTAGTTTTGCATATTTGTCAGATTTAAATGATTCAGATCATCAAACAAATTTTAATATTACACAAACATAACCAGAGTAAATACAAAATGCAGGGGAAAAGCTGTCCAAACCTGCCTGGCCCTATGTGAAAAAGTATTTGCCCCCTAAACCTAATACCTGGTTGTACCACTCTTGGCAGCAACAACTTCAATCAAGTATTAGCGATAACTCAAAATGAGTCTTTCACTTCACTGTGGAGGAATTTTGGCCCACCCTGCCTTGCAGAGTTGTTTTAATCCAGCCACATTAGAGGGATTTTCGGGTATGAATAGTCTGTTTAAGGTCGTGACACAGCATCTCAAAAGGCCACTTAGAAACTTTAAGCTTTTCAGAAGTGGACTTGTTGATGTGTCTTAGATCATTGTCCTGCTGCATAATCCAATTGCTCTTGAGCTTGAGGCGAGGAACTGGTGGCCGTCGTCCAGGTCCTGAATCTGCAAAGCAGCTCCAGACCATCACACCACCAATATTTCTGGCTGTTGATATGATGTTCTTTAGGTAATGCTGTGTTAGTTTTACTCCAGATGAAATAGGATGCACACTTTCCAAAAAGTTCAAGTTTTGTCTTATCAGCCTGCAGAATATTTGCCAAAAAGTCTTTGGTGTAATCAAGATGTTTTTCGGCAAATGTGGGTAAGCCTTCATTCTTTTTGGTCAGCAGTGGCTTTGCCTTGGAACTCTCCCATGATGCCCTTTTTGCCCAGTCTCTTTCTTATTGTTTAATCATGAACACTGACCTTAACTAAGACAAGTGAGGCCTGCTGTTCTTTAGATGTTGTTCTTTTATGAGTTGCTGTTGTGCTCTTGGAGTAAAGTTGTTAGGCCAGCCACTTTTAAGAAGGTTCACCACTGTTCCAAGTTTTCTCCATTTGTGGATTGTGGCTCTCACTGTGGTTTTCTGGAGTCTCAAAGCCTTAGAAATGGATTTGGAACCCTTTCCACATAGGGCCTGGCAGGTTTGGGCAGTTTTTTTCCCCCTAATAAATAAAATCATTTAAAAACTGCATTTTGTATCTTTGTTTAATATTAAAACCAGTTTGATGATCTGAATCATTTAAGTGTGTCAAATATGCAAAATCATTTTTAAAAAGTCAGGAAGGGGGCAAATACTTTTCCACGGTCCTGTATTTCAGTTACCTCCATCTGTTTCTGCTGTTCCAGGAAGAACATAGCTGTGATTACAGTTTGTTTAATGTGGCCTGAATTGAAATGGAAAAGTTTACTTTGGAGGATTTTTGCTTTGTTTAGATTCACACGGCACAAACACACAGAGAACTAGGGCATGTAAACAAAAGTTAATTCACCAGCAGTTTGTTTATTGGAGTTTTTAGTAACCTCATCTTTAATGGATTTTTCTGTATTTTCTAAGTGCTGGTGATGAGATGTAAACATCCTCTCATTACACCCACAAACCCTTGTGTTTTGCCTTCATTGCCTCCTAATAGTTTGAATCCTATCTTGACTTATGAGAAACAGCGCTACGGTTCATTTGAAACGACTGACACCCAAATTTTCAGCGCCTCAGTGATTTGGAGCCAAGAGAGTTGGAACAACATGGTGCCCACTTTCCACAACAAACTGGGGTAGTAAAACACTCAAGAACTAAAATATATATATAACAACACATCACTGGGTCTGTGTTTGATGCAATTAACAGAGGACACACATCAGTATTCTTCCTAATGGATGGAAGTTTGAATTGATCCACAAGGCGCCTTGCTCTTTCTTTCTTTCTGTCCCAAAATGTGACACAATTGTATATATTTTACATTTGTCAGCATTAACTCATTAAAACATTAATCTAGAAATTTAAACGCATTAATATTTTTTACCGCCACTCAATCATATGACCATGTTTGACCCCAACTTCTTCCTGTAATCGTAAATTGAATGGTTACTTGGCTGTGTGTGATAAGGTCACGTCAAACACAAATATTACAATGACACAGACAGAGACTTTGATGTACGTATGTTTTTCTTGGATTAAACCAACTCGGTGTGCACATGTTGCAGAGATAAACCATCATCCATTGAACCATGACAAGTTACCAGTTTCAGGTGATGCTAGCAAAGACTCACTTGCAACAACAGCAAAGCAAACCAATACCATTGCCAAATGGATGTGATCAGATCTGTGGTGAACAACAGGGGGAACCATTCACAGCCTATAACTGATTAACTTGATTAACGTTTTTAATCAATTGACAGCACATTTTACACAATCTTGCCACATAATGTGACAGGTAAACAGAAGTCAAACTGTGATTTCACTACACAGATCTGTCCTGCCAGGTCATTCTGCCGTAAAGGTTTATCTCAGTAAAGTTTGTAGTATTTAGTTTAGAGTTGACTGAACAACAGCTCTTGGTACTAATTCAGCAGCTATTTCAAACTAATGATATTAAAGATGGATTTTTTGATGCATGAAGTGAACCTCAGGGTCTAATTTTAGTTATTATTCATTAATCTTGTACCGGTGTTGTGCGCAGTCCATCCTTCACTGTTGTAAAAACATACTCTATCTGTTCAGGATACTCCTTCACCGACCACCCACTGTTTGTTACAAGCAGCTGATGAAATATGCGACTCTGCCTAGACTGTTTGAACTTTTTGTGCATATCTGCCTGTGGTTTGTTTTTGTACTTGTCAGGTTGCAATTATCGAAGCGATGTTTGTTAAGCAAGCGACCAACAAGCTGCGGGTGTTCAAAGAGAATGCTAAACAAAGCATGTCATATTGTGACCATATGCCCAGGCCATGCCTGAGTAATTACTGAGACCATACAAACAAACCTTGTCATTAATGACTCAAATGGTATCACACCAGTATACAAACATGCTTATAAACTATGCACAGATACACACACAAACAAGCTAACATGGACCAACACTAATGTCTAAAAACACAACTTTTACTGTCCAAGAAAACAGACAATAAATATGAAAGCATCACTGCACATTGACAATACAAATAAAATGGGCAAGATGGTGGTTTAACAACGGTAAATTTGGTCTATAATGAACTTGCTTTTAAGCACTTAAAAGCACTTTTCCACCACAAGAAAACAACAGCAGAGTTATGTAATAATATCTGACGAATTGTAAAAAAGTTTGCAAATTCACTGGTCATTAGTTACCATGATATGCTGTCAAGTCACAGAGTAAGACATGAAAATATGTAAACATGCGAGACTGATGTGCAAATCAGCAGCAATGATAAGTGTTGTAGAGCAGTTGTCTGCCAATCCTACATGCCGAGGTGTCCGAGGACAAGACACCGAAACCCTGCTGCTGTCCCTCACTTGTTAGTCGCTTTGAATAATAGCGTCTGCCCAATGGACTAATGATGGAAAGTTAACGCTGGCAAACCTAAAAAATTTTATTTTATTTTTTTTTATGAAGAATATAACCGTAAATGTGTTGGGCACAAGATTGAATGTAACATAAAACAATGGTTGCTGTAATTAAATCCGTATTAATTCAAAAATATTTATATCTGTGGGTCTCTTGTGTGTGCTTCGTGTGTACTATCCATGTATCTAGTGGATACCCCTACCCCTCACACCGCACAAAACCAAGGGGTAGGGATAAGGGGCAGGGCTAACAGGAGAAATGGGATTGGGCCTTAGGTGGAAACAGATGATTCTCTGTGGCAACCCCTGAAGGGAAACACTGAAAGTGGAAGAAATGCTATGGTACTGTGACAAATATGCACTCGCTGCCTTTAGTCACCAGTCATTCACCCACCTCTCCCAGCCAACTTATCAAATCCTCTTCATGCAACCTAATGTAATTTTTTCTATTTTTCTAAATAAATCTAAATCATTTGTTGTGTTACATTTGTAATAACCAAAACCAAACTGAAAGTCGCCAAACATTACCAAACTAAAAACCCCGAGTGATTTCAGTCAGTGATTCTAGCAAGACCAGAATTAATACAACAACAACACACAGTTTTTATCCAGAGTCTTTGAAAATTTCAACCCGCTAAATGATTCTGCTATTATCTCCTACAGAACTGAGCCTTTCTGCCTTTCCTGCTCATTACAAACATTAATTTACGAGGCGACCACCACCTCTGGAGAAACACTGCCGAGATGAATAACTGTGAGAATTGATGAGTTGCTGACAGAAACAACTGCTACAGAAATAATTTTCTGGCCACATGGGGGTAGATGTGAACCTTAACAAGTTCACTATTATTAGCTTGTACCCTGTCCTCATTAAATAGCTGCTGCTGGAAGCTCAGCTGATGAGAGGCCTCAGACTGAACCATATACTCTGCCATCAAATTAAAGCTCAGATAAAACACCCAAGATGCTCTGCAGATTTAGAAGATTTATTTAGCTATAAATTTTGTAAATGACTGCAACTTATAGCATGCAATGCCCAAATCTACAAGCACTCAGAACAGTTTTCTAATGATCCTTGCATTTCAGCAGGAAGGCCCTGTAATAACAAAATTGTGTCTGTAATCACTCTGTACAGTTTTAGTCAGGGTTAAGTGGCCCCATGCAGCAGCAGCAGCACAGATAATTGGATCAAACACCAGTAGGGGTGCAGTCAATTTTAAGTTGACAAAGAGAAAAGTCTATTGGTTGCTTATTGTTATTTGTGTAAATGGAATTTCTTACAAATTAGAGTAGACATCAAATAATGTCTTACACGTTTTACTGCTTGTTATGTGGAGCTTGTGCTTTTATCACACCAACTGGATTTCAAGTGACTTGGCCCATGATGGTGTTTGATGATCTGTTCCAGACACCAACACAGAAGATTTTTGCTTTAGTATCTAGCTGAGTTTAACAGATTGATCACTTTTCAGATGTCTACCTAAAACAAGCATGGATGGATGAATTGGAAGGATGTTTAATATTTTCTTTCTTAGTGCAGAGCTGTCAATAGTAATCCTTATGCTGAAGAACAGAGTCACACTGAGAGTTTTAGTGTCTCACTGTGTGCACTGCACAATAGGTACTTTATTTCTATGTATAAGGCAAATCAGCCATCACAGCCATGTTGTAATAGGGCTGACAAAAAACAGCAGAGGATGTCAAATACAGGAAGACCTATTAAACGTGCTTCAGCGCTGCTGATGGCCTGCATGTACCAACCCAATTCATTTCTGTGACAGAGAATAATATCTGAGCCAAAGATATTGAGAAGGTCATCAGCAAACAGAGCTGCAACAACACTGCTCATTACTATTCATTGAAACTGGTATGTAAATTGGAAGAAAAGTGGTGCATGAGGCTCAGACTGTCACACTCTGCCAAGACCTAATGAAGAACCTGCAAGTGGGGGTGCTGAGAAAAGAAACAATGCTACAGATGCTGACATTAAACTCTGGCATCAGTCGGTTTCTACCCCATGTCCTGGTAAATACTGTGTAGTATGACTGGCAACGATTGCAACTCTACACTCTATTGCGATGTTGTTACTACCAGGTTTTATGACGTCTAAATTTCACGTAACGTGTTTCTGAGGACAAAGTTCTGTAGCATCATTCCCCACACCTACAGCAACCCAAAAATGACATTCCTGTACATATAAACTGCAATCACGATTATGTTTTGTGAGAAACTGAGTCGCAATAACAACCTGAATGAGAAGGACATATCAATGAAATGACCACAGTCAATGTACTTTTGTCTGCCAAAGTATCAGCTCTACAACATGCAGGTTAACATTATATATTAACTTGTCATCAAACTTTATTAGCAAGTGTTATGGTTGGGTTAGGGTCGGGGAAACATTGTTAGCTGGGTTAATAGAGAACAATCTAACAGTTGCTTCGCACACATCGTCTGCATTTAAATTTAAACATGCTCCGTCTCTAAACCTAACCAAAGTACTTTTCATGCCTAAACCTAACCTCACACAGGTCTGTGGATTGTCAGTCCTGCATCCAGCCATCCTGCCCAGCCACCTTCTTGCAACTCACTTCCTGTTAATTAAAGTGACGTTTCATTAATTCACAAAATGCATAGTCTGACAACATAGTGAATAAGTTTGCTACAAAAATGTAATAGTTGTATGGAAACATAACTTTCAGGAAACAGTGTTGCCTACAGGTACACATATCAACATATATTGTACTTTATAATAACAACTGAAATAAATGAATGTTACTGGAATCACTGCAGTCAAGATTTGCTTAGATTTCACATTTTGCTTGTATTTGGAGCTGTGTTGAACTTGCATGGAGTTTAATTGGAAGTAATTCCAAACTTTGCTGATAGTGCTGTTCACACCCTTTCATACTACCCACAGGTGTTTATGTTGAAATATTACTCTTACGGAGCAGTTCTCGTTTGAAAGGCCTCTATTACATATGTCTCTTCAAAAATGGTGAAATAGCGCCACTATGGCAACGCGTCTTTCTTAAAATTGCAACATGATGGCAGCTGATGTACGGATCAAACTGTGGTACAATCATGATGATGATCTGAGGCATTTGGTTTAGCTTAGGCACACAGTTTTCAGTTTCAATTTAAAAATTTGTAAACATTGCATTCATGGCAGAGGTGTTGTACTGGACTGTATTAGATTGCGCTGGTGGTCATAATGTTATGTCTGATCAGTGTAATTGTTTCCTGTTGTTTTAAACTCTCTGTGAGTATTACAAACTCAAAGTATTTCAGCATCACATAGACCTTTACGCATGTGTGTCTGCCCCTAGATTTCCATTATTATATTTCATGTTTTGTACCGTGAATAACACATAGCTGCCAGTGCAGTCCTCTGTGCTGTCTGTTTTTAATAACTACCCTCACAAAACAAATTACATTGTTAAATCACTGTAAAACAATAAGCATTCTGCATTTATAGGTTGAGGTGACAACTCTCAGTGCATCACTGTTTTAATGATTAAGCAAACATACACTGAAATTGAAGCTCAGCTGTTATAATGATATAATGATTTATAATGATACTATATGTGCAGTACAGTATCCTGCCAGAACTGCTTAATAATTTAGTGTCTGACCCAAATTTTATTCTTTATTGTTGGAAAACCTCTAAAGCAGCAATTATTTCATAAAGGGACACTCTACTGAGGATATATTTAGGAATTTCTAAGGTGAAAAAGGTCAATGTTACCTTCATATCAATGGTAGATTAGGTCTGAGTTACAGTATTTCTTCCTCACTTTTAAGAATTTAATAAAATGTATAAAATAATATGTATTTGTAAGCCATGGCTAAATAAATAATCAGTAGCTAGCAGTTTATTATCTTCTGCATCAATCTAAACTGTCACCACATATTTGATTGGCCAATCCTGTATGAGTTTCTGCTGTGGAAATGTTTTCTAAGTTTAGTTTGATGATAAAATTAAAACCTTGCAGACCAGTACCGTCTCGTTCTGTCCAGCCTCACCCTGTGTCTGTCTCTGCTTGTTTTTGCAATGTGCGTCTTCTCACAGAGGACCAGTGTTTCCTCCAACAGGTTGAATGGTCAGAATGTGAAGAGGTTCGCGTTGGTGGACCCAGGGGAGTTTGCTGACAGAGAAGCCTTCTCTTTTCCCCCTTTGAAAAGTTACCAGGTCTTGGTTTTGTCTGCTCTTGAATTATTTACCACTCTCTCATCTTTGTTGTGTGTGTGTGTGAGCTGTCTAAACTCCGCCACTGTCTGTCTGACCTTGTGGCTCGCACAAACACTCAGAAGCTCAGGATGCCTGAAGGCAACAGGAGCATGGACACACACAGCAATGATGGGCTTTCTGGAAATAGCTGTGCACTGTGAGACAATGAAACACTGCATTTGAATCACATCTAGTCAGGCTGATTAGTGACGGTTATGCTACAGGACGTGCAGTATGCAGAAGCTGCAATCATCCATGACTGATTGGATTTTATACACCATGCGTGATTTTTGGAGAAATCCCCCAAACGTTCTGATTTGCAGGGACACACCCCTTTTACATGAACCCCCTCTGTGCATCATTTGTTGTCCTGCACGTTGGATCAAATGAAAACTAGAGAGAAAAACTAGCTAAGATGACAGTTTACCTGCAGACTTTATCGGCAGAATCTGTGACCTTGTGTCTCTGTTGTGGTTCGAACACATTTTCGGTCGCCGCTCTCTCACTAGGCAAGTTTTATATTTCATCTTTGAGAAAATGCAGGCATCAGACAGTTGGATTCTCTGAGGCATTGGTTTGAGAAGTTTGGAAAACATTTAAAAGTATATGCATGACAACTTTCAGACACTCAAAAGAGAGAGTTTTAGTTATAATTGTCACTTCGGGTCTGTTATTTCTTCTTTCCTTCAGCTCCTCTCTTACTGTTTAACTCTGTCTCCCTTCCACACTCTCTCTCTCTCTCTCTCTCTCTCTCTGTAATGGCTTTCAGCCCAAATAGCTTTTCTCTTTTTTTAACAAGCAGAGCGTGGGATTAATGTTTGCCAACAGAGGCAAATGGCCATCTGAGGAGTTACCTGTCAGGACCCTGCGGTGTGCTCGCCTCTTCACAGGACGATGGCTGTTGCACAACAGCAGGAGACGTCACCTTGGAGGAATGTGTGAAATGAGAGGGGAGCGGATCATAAGATGAAGCAGGAGAGGGTTGGAGCAGACTGCTTAAGTGACTGCTGTGGTACCCAGACATGAGTCACAAGGAGATAAAAATGGGTCAGTGGATACCAACCTGAAGAAAACTGGATCCAGTTACACAATGTGCTGCAGTGAGCAAACTGAAAATGTCTGAGATTTTTTATATATATATTTAATCCTGTGTGCACCGACTGCACAACTGTGAATACCACATTGTGCTGCAAATGATGGAGTTGAAGCTAATAGGTGTTGAACAACAGTTACTTTTTTAATGCAGAAAACTACAGACGTCAGACATTTGACCGTGCAACGCTACCAGCCGTCGTTACATTGCTGGGGAGGCTTACAGCAGTATAGGGTCTGCACCTACACTGATGATGATTGGGAATTTTTCATGCATTAACAAAATAACGCAATGTCCACATGCAGCATCTATGGTTGTTTGCTTTTACGAGCATTTCTGTATTTTTCAACACCAGTTGTTTATATATGTGGATAGTTCAGAGTCTCCAGGTGTAGATTAAATGCTGATATGACAGCAACTAAGATAATGCGAGCACAATGTGAAAATGCTGGACCAAAGCTAGTACTTAAATTTGCACAAAATCTTGATGTGATTAAAGACAAAGAAAGACCATGAAAACTGGTTCCAACCTGGCACCTGCACTAAAACCAAGAACCGATTGTGTCAAGC
>OMLM01009192.1:11583-31789 GCA_900302695.1 Helostoma temminkii | reverse complement strand
GGTCTGGACTATCATGACCAACCAGATCAACTGAAGCTTTGTTCTAAATATAAAAATATAATATATAATATTAAAACTATTTATTTGATTTGTTTAACAGCAGCGTGACGTAGTTATTACTAATTAGCGAGCTAACTGCTAAAGCTAACATGGGCTAAGATTAACAGCGACGTTTAGTATAAACAACAAACAACAATGAGAACGTACTGCTATACATAATGATTACAAAGAGCAGCATATATATGTTGGACCGGGAATGTTTGGATGGGAGTTTAGTCTCAGAAAATGAAGTGGTTGTAGCTGTGCTTAGATGCCAACAACACCAGGCTGGAACTATAGCATCGAGTTCTTGTTGGTTGAAAAAGGATATTACAGAACCCCTGTAATACCCCTGTTCCTGACAGGACCCCTTTTCTGGCACTGGTAATTAGCTTTTTTTAAATCCAGTCCAAAGCCAGAGATTTACAGAGCAGGTCGATGGAAGGGAAGCTCATTGTAATTGGTCAGAAACGTTCTGTTGCCAGCGAAAAGTTGGTAAAATTGAACTTGCTGCGAAAAATATGCTGTTTTTTTGAAAATCGGCTGCTGGTGTGAAATGACTCATTGATAAGTTACAGGTTCAAAAAATATTGTTGACGCACAAGAAAATATCTTGGGGAAATTTACCTCTAGTGTGTAAAGACCTCAAGTCTTCAACTAACATCATAGAGATGTGAAGACAAGTTATGTAAAAGGTAAATATGATCATACAGAACTTATGAGTGGAATGTGTCTATGTAGGCGTATTCCTTTTCCAACCTCCAGGCTGTCTGACTACAGCATTATGAAACTGTTGTATGTTTGTTTAGACACTCACAGCACTTGGGAACTTTGAACCATTGAGCCCCTACTTCACCTGAGTTTGTCAGTAGATGTAGAGATTTATGCTCTTCAGCCTACAACACCACATTTCTTGTGCTCCTTACATTCAACTTTCTACTACTGCGATTTGTAGGCGACTTCCTTTACCGAGTCACTGCCTCCCCTGTGCATTGATAAGTCAAGAAAACATCCTAAATTTGTTAACTTATGAATTCAGTCATTTACAATTTCAAACCTCAATCCTCAGTAAAAACATTAATTATTCTTTTTTTATCTTGGTGCAGTGTGAAAGCATGAAACTCCCTCTCAGCCAGTGTCTATTCTGGGCAACGTGGTGGTCTCCACGAAAGGGGAGCTGCTCACGATGTGGATATAAAGGCTCATTCTAGGGCAGAAAGTGCGCGACAATTCTTATTTTCAGGTGATAACACATGAATGATGAATGGTGTATTATATTTCTGCACCTCTTTAGACTTTAAATGAATGACTGCAAAGTAAAGTTAAATAAAGACAAACACACTGTGTATATGAATAGACTTATTATGTCAACAATGCTTTAACTTTAATTATCTGTTCTGCTACGATCTTACCTGAATTATCAGTATAAAATAAACACTTCCTCAACAAGTGCTTAGAAGAAACAAGCTATGATGCAGCTGCATAATAATATGAAATGATATTTGCTGTATGAGTGCACTGTGTTTTCTAAATATATATATTTTAAAGAGGTGCGGTTATCCAGTATCAACACTAGAAGGGCCAGAAGCAGCAGAGCTGATATTCATTATGTAAAAGACTAAGACTGAATGAAACGGCAGCAAAGTGAATCTGACACACATTAGAATTCACTCATTCCCTGCTTTAACCTGATTACAAGTGACTATGTTGACGGTGATGCTGAGTATCTGTACTGTTCAGCTTGTCACTCTGTCTTAACCTTTCTGTGCTTCCCGTGTGTGATGTGTTTGTGAGTCGAGCTGTCGCTGGATATTCCTCTGCAAAGTGTAGCTGATGTAAAGGTTCCAGTATTTACTGAATCCACCTCTGTTCAGCTGGAACAACCATGAGATGGTTTACAGGCGTATATGATTATCACATCAAACATGTACTGAGGCCAAGGATATACTGTACTTGCTGTGTGCTGGTGTGTATTTCTAGTTAGCGCCAGCTTCATAGTTCACATAGCTCCTTGCATGCATGTCTGGAAGATTTAAAAGTTTAGCTATGAGGGGAAAGACTAGAGCCTTGTTGTCCAGCAAGTTCCGAATCAAATCACAAACATCGTATTGTAGAGTCACTGTGTGTCAGACCGTAAAAAGCCCTTTTACAGTGGTGGTAGTGGGGACAGTTAATGGTTTGGGTGATTGTAAAGTGAGGACACATACATTTTTATTTTGCTGATGTGCGGACAGTATGCAATTGTCACAAAATGCAATAAGAGCTTGTAACCTGAAGCACTTTTTGAATCCAGCATCTCACTGTGGATGTCTGTACCTGCATGTGTAGATCTAATTACATATACAACATATGTTTCTGCAGGTGCTTCACAATGAAAGTCTCCCCTTGGTTTGCTGTTTGGAAGCATTTTTAATATACAAAATACACACTTATTTGTTCTATTATCAAAACCCAAAAAGAACCCGATGATAATTATGTTCTGTAAGTTTTGCAGACCAATGAATCAAAATGAAGCAGACTAATAGGACGTGGTGCCATATTGCCACTGCTACTGTATAAAAGCAGGATGTTTTATATCTAGTAAATTGTTGTTTTACTGCAGAAACAGAACTGCACTGCTGGGCTATGTTGTATATGATACATTGTACCAAGCTACAGTCTGTCATAAAGACATGTTGGCAAACTTTCAGTGTATAGGGCAAATAATAAACAGGAAAAAGCAAAGCTTCCAAAACTATTGCCAGATTAGCACAAACACTGTTTTACTTTTGATTAATATTGTGTGGTGCTTCAAGGTAATTATCGCTGCTGCTGAGGAGAAGCTTTATAAATACATGATATTTGGTTCAATCAATTTCAAAGCTGGACACCAAAATCGTTTTCACGTGCGCTCAGGTCGCACTGAATTGCATTTCACACATGCAGCACCAGGTGGACATACTCTATTTGAAATGCGTTCTCACATCAGGGAAATAGTCGGTTTGATTTCGGTGAGGGAGGGGCTCTGGACCGAGTGACAGACAGTACACCACAGAAATCACTTCTGTTTTACAGCGTATCAAAGCAGAGCCAATCACATGATTAGAAACGATGCGTAATGTTAACCTCAGTTTCCTGAACAAGAGAAGTGTGATATAACAACGTTTGACTGAGAGTGAAAGCCCACTCGCTCACTATGAATAATCCAAAGAATTACCTGCTGTGTTCACACCTGGGTTCACATGGACATCACAAAGACGTACTGCTAGGGGGCTTGCAGGTTAAAGTCTGTTTAGTGTCTGTGCGGACTGACTGGGATGTTTGTGTAAACACATGCTGCTCACCTGAGTACAGTCCGGAGAAAGTCATGATTCCAGGGCATGTGTGAAAGCAGCTTGGGATTTTTGGATAGCAACCAACTGGAAAAACTCAGTGCAGATGAGTCGCATGTATTAGGTCCAATAAATGGCTACCAAACTGTTTCCCAAACACTTTCTAGTGCCTTTTGAATGTCAGATTTTCTGGTCAGTAAAACTCAATGAGCTGTGCATTCTTTACCATAGGGACCAGCATGAAAAGCTCTCCATGTGACTTCTTTCTCTGATATCAACACAATCACACAACAAGTAAATTCAGGGCATTCACCTGCTCCTGCTGCTTGGCTACAAGGTTTTGAGCCTTCCTGTTGCTCTGCAGAAATGTGCTACTTGGAACTGACGTAAAATGTGAATTTATTCTTAAAAGCTTGAAAGGATGAAATAAATACAAAGAATCTTCACATTTGCATCCCTGGCAAAGAAAAGGAACAAGGGAAACAGTCTTGTGGCGTGAGGCTCATTCTCTGTGTGTCAAGAGGGAGAAATTATAAAGTTTATTGTGAGAACTTACAATACAGACTGATTTCACAGGATCACTTGGCTCTTTTAGTTGCTTTTCTTAAGGTTTGACATTTGACCCTTACTGCAATCTCCTCAGACAACAAAGTATTTCAAACATTTTTCCACTCGCACACATGACAGAAACCAGCCACCAAAATAGAATTCATGAAATACACAAGTGTTTGTCTTTAGAAATGCATTGATGTGTGTAAATAGACACTAAATCTAGACTGTTCTCAAGAACAGTGGTTGCTTTTACACGTACTCAAATATTTCAGGGCTGCTATCATCTCAGGTTTTAATGCCAAAGCTGGTGTGATCCACGGGTAAATGTTCCTGACAATCTCTTAAGCCTCTCCAGCCAACGTCAGTGGGAACGCACTGTGTGTTTGAGCACAACAATTTGCCTTGACATTACAGACATGAGGCTGTTGGCCCAAGATGAATGGTCTCATCCACTGCATGGGAGTCAACCTCAAATGCTTCTCATCAGCCCTTTTTACATAATAATGCTGCTTTATTGCTGAGAATAGAACAGGACGCTACACTTTAAAATGCTGCCATAAAGGCACTCCAGTGTGGTATTAGTGGTATTACGTATGACGTGCACATCAGATATTCATGGCCTTCAAAACATTAGTGGAGAATGAACTGTGATGTGCTTTTACTAGTTTTGCACATTTAAGACAGAATTTGAACTGAAACACAGTTGATGAAAATCGAGTACAACATCATCATCATAAAGAATGATGATCACACATTCCGTTTCCAGTAGCAACGTGTGGGTGATGAGAAGCTGGAGGAGAAACTGAGACTCTAGCATCACTACGACCTGCAGCTCTGGAGTAGGAAGGAATTCATGTATGAAGTTATAGTAAGATTATATAGCAGCGTATTGCTGCCATTGTGGGAAATGTTAATGTTTCACGTTGCTACTTTATTAACAAAGTTTTCTTACACCGTGAAGCTGGCCACTGTCATCACTATGACTCAGCCTCCTATCTATCCATTTTCAGAACCACTTTGTCCCCGTAGGTGTCGCGGACGTGCTGGAGCCTATCCCAGTGAGAGGCTGGGTACACCCTGGACAGGCCAGTCCATCACAGGGCCACATATAGACAACCATTCACACTCTCACCCATATCTACGGGCAATTTAGAGTCTTCAGTTAACCTGACTGCATGTCTTTGGACTGTGGGAGGAAGCCAGAGTGCCCGGAGAGAACCCACAGGGAGAACATGCAAACTGTCCAACCCACCATGGACGATCATTGTACATATGATGAAATGTGTGTTTCTCACATGGAGCGGCATTAACAAGATAAACTGGTATCTCGTAATGACGTAAAAGTACAGTTTTTGTTTTAACATTATAAAATGAGAAGAATATTTCGTTATGATGTGAAAAGTATCACGTTAAAATGAGATACTGAGTTTATTCCCCACAGTGGCAGTAAGACTGGAGTCTGGTTAAACATAATCATTACTTGCACATTGTAGCGATGCTCTGTGAGTCTTCCTCTCCAGCGTAGCGTCATGTCTGATCACTTAAACACGTTTAAATGAAGCCACATCTAACAGTAATCATTAACATGCTGCCCACAGTGAGTAACAACTGCACTGAGTTCAGAACATCTCATGAATGTTTCTTTTCTGTGTCTTTGGGACAGAGTCACATGACCATCAGCCCAACACTCAGTGAGTATTGAGTGATAAAGCTGCCTTGAAGCGGCAGTGTGAAAGTTTAGGGAAGTGGCTGTGAGCTGCTGTTCATTCAAAGCTGACCAGATTTTTGCTAAACACAACAATTAGTTTTCACTGCTGAATTTTCATATAACCAAAATATATTCACTTCTAATGAAGTAAATTTCAACTTGGCTAAGTTTTCCAGTTTGATATGTTTTTGGACTAATTTTCATAGTGGGCTGCTAATATATACAGTGTGATACTGCATGCACCAAGCAACTGCCATGTTTTCTCATAAAGAACAAATGTATCAGCCAAGCAAGGTAACTATATGATTAGTGGAGGCCCACTCTTCCTCCTTAGCCAGAACCAGAGCTGTGATTTATGTTTTATCTGGGGTACAGACACCACATGTTGGTTTTACAACAAGGCACTAAGAATGAAGTGGCCTGTTTGGTAAACGTGCTCTACGGTTAACTTCCTCAGAGCACTTCAGCTTTTCAATGGGAAGATGAGACACTCCTGATCTGAGATAATCACTGTCATGTTCTGTGTGGCGTGGTGGTGTCTGGACAAGTGACCTTTTGTGGTGATATAAATAATGAGTGGCCTCTCTCAATACAGAAGGTAAAAGCATTGTGACCTTTTTATATCACTGTAAAACATCTAATGGAGGAAGTCTGAGTGGAAGATTGAGCAAAAATACAGACTGGTTTCTTTAGACTATGAAATAGATTTATTTTTCATGTGATTTCATGCCTGAATGTTGCGTGGTGGAGCCTCAAGCACGTCTGCAGGCTGTGATCAATCCATCCTGATCCTAAAGCTGCTTGGCTCAGCTTTTCCTGAACTGAAGGAAGAGGTGGAGGGATGTGTGTGTGTGTTTTGGGCTGAAGTATTGCAACATGCCCTCCTACCTGCCTCCATTGTCAGACATAATCTCAGCAGTTAGGGAGATGCGTTGGACAGCTTATTCGTGTTGAAATCTGTCTGACATGGATCCCATTTGCCAGAGGTATTAATGCAGACACACAGACATGATGATTCCCAGACCAAAACCCACCCTTCAACCCCGACATTCATTCATCTTCATGCTGAGACCACAGGTTGAGACATGGTGCATTTCAAGGTAAAGTTGGGTTGACTTTGCAGATAAAAATCTGGCGCTGCTGAGATCGCTCCTGACGCAAACGTGACTTTACCTGTAGGTCGTCTTTGAAAGGTACATTGGTCTGTAAAGGTATTTGCCCCCTTTGTGATTGTATTTGTCACACTTAACTGCTTCAGATCATCAAATACATTTTAATATTACACAAACATAACCAGAGTAAATAAAAAAATGCAGTTTTTAAACGATGATTGAATTTATTGTCCAAACCTGCCAGGACCTATGTGAAGAAGTAATTGCACCCTAAACCTAATAACTGGTTGTGCCACCCTTGGGAGCATCAACTGCGATCAAGCATATGTGATAAGTGACAATGAGTATTTCACATCGCTGTGGAGTGATTTTGGCCCACTCTTTTTTGCAGAATTGTGACATGATGTATAACATACATGCAAACATGTACATGCAAAAAAAATTAAAAATCAAGGAGGTGGCAAATACTCCTTTGCAGCACTGCATGTGGGAGATGGGGAGAGTAGTAAAGACACAATGAACGAGAGGAAAAGGAGTCGAGCATGACATAAAAAGAGCAAAGACAGCAGAGTCGTTGAGCCAGAATGTGAGAGACAAAAGGAAAATGAGACCAGAGAAAACCAGACAGAGCAAGAGAAGGGTTTTTATCCCACTCCAGAAAATCTTCGGTTTTAAACTGTAACATAAAAAGGAAATTCATGCACGTACAGTAAAAACCGCAAAATCACCTACAAGCAACTTTAACACACTAAGATATTTTAATTTTAGGTCTAATTTAATATACAGTACATGCTTGAAAATCAAATTAGTCTTTGCAGGGTTTTTGTCACTGTTATTGTCATTTTAAAGATTTGAAGCGAATCAGTGTGCAGATAACTGCACAATTACATTTATAGCTAATTACTTTATAGCTCGCAAAATGACAAGACAACATTTTTTTATCTGTGTTTTCTGTGCTGAATAATTCAAACAGTGACTGTTCTGTTTTACTTTCTTTACAGTATTAACCTTTGAGCTCTTTAAAGATTTCTCTAACAAATTCAAGGTATTTATGTAACTTAGAAATAAGATGATGTTAATTTAAAGTTCTTTCAGTAAATTGCTATTGAAGGAGGTTAGACTGCTTTAGTTTTATTTTTGTTGTTGTTGTTATTTTTTGTTAATTTACAGTTATTTGTCATGAAGTGGGCTCTAACTATGGTAACCACGGTGATGGAGCATTCACAGTGAAAATCACACACTTCGGTTAAGACACTATATATTCAACCAAGCCAGTTAGAGGGATGACTGGGAGCTGGTGCTTAATATCAAACCAGTTCAGCCAAAGGAAAACTGGTTTTACCAATTACCAATGATATCAATGATTTGCTTTTACTCATGAGAAATAAAATATCTGCAGGTTTTAGAGGCAGATGATCAGTTTTTTCTGTCTGTAGTCCTTGGTATGACTAAAGAGTATAAACACATAATGATAAGTGATATGTCCTTGTTTAAAATCAATAATGGCTGACTGTGTCACAGGACTGGTCAATGGGCAAAGACAAAAAGTTGCATGTCCTCCCTGTTCGGCATTTCAAATCCTCCTGATGTGATTTCTGAAGAGAGAATGTGTTTAGTATTGATCCTGAGAGCATTAGTCTCTCACACCGCCCAAAGCAGTCAAGCAACCAGTCAGACCAAAGACATTCAGCCATTTAGTCAGTCACTTACCCCTTTATTATGGTGCATTTATGTCAAATGGGAGGTATTGTAAATACTGGTTACGTCAACATCTAAGGTGAAATTGTAATAGTCAAGATGAGTCAAAGGTGGTACTTAGTAATCCTTAAATGTCAGAAACAGAAAACATAGATGCCTCACTGGTCCTCAGTTACTCACACAGAGCATCTGTCACATAGAAACTGCAAACTCAACTGAGACGAGGCAGTGTTGTTGTAGTGTTGCAAATGTTGATATCAGACAGACGCATAGTGGCAAAACATTCTATTCCAGCTGAACTCAGCTGATTCTCTTTAAAGTTAAACTGTGCAACATTTAAAGGAGGAACTTCTGCGGTGAATTTTCACTGCGGAAATATAAAGTTAAATTCCAAAGCAGATTCTCCCTAGCTTCAGCAGTTTCTACGGCACTATTCATGTAGCTAACCCTCGCTTCTGTTAGCAAACTGACAGCATAAGTGACATTACTGAACCAGTATTAATCTTCTTTATTCAGGCTACTATATTTTAGCTAAATTTAGGATTGTACTGATATCGTATGCTGTTTTAATTTGCTCATAGTATTTATTTTAGAGTGGAGAGCAACTGAACCACACCCAGCTATAGTACAAGTGAAGAAAAATGTCAGATTAAACGAGACTGCCCTTTATTAAAAGGGATCACCAACCAACGCAGGAGGCCGGCGATGGCCAGGCCAACCCACACAACACCAACTTTTGAGCTGCACAGTTTTTCCCCGGGTGGAACAACTTATCTGCCACTGTTCCCCTGGGGACACCTTTAAGCAACACACCTATTTGGTTGAGTCTAAAGGACGATTCTCAATACAGACTACTTGGAAGTTTAGACTTAACAAGTGCAAATTCAGAGGACGGAGGACACAGAACACAAACATGAATCCTTAAGTAGGCACTATTTGATCTACCTACCTTGTATTCAAAAAATCTAATATTAATTCCTTTCCTACAAACTTCTAGCAACTGTAGTAGAAACATTTGTGTGTGTTCATCTACCATTGTTGCTAAGTCATGCGAAATGCATGATGGGATATTTGGCTCCCCAAGTCCACACAAGTCAGAGCGTCCTGGATAAAAACAGTTCAGTTTTTTTGGTCTGTACTGTATTTGGGTCCAGGCTGCAAAACCACAAGTACAGAAAACAAAACAGTCTGAGAAACCAGTAGACTTAAGCTAAAGAGTGTTTCAGAGTTGGAATAGTCACACGTGGCAGTATAATTTCAGGTAAGCTTTGAATATTTAACGGATGTATTTATTGTAATGTAATATTATGTAGCCTTTATTATGGCTTCTGTTTTAGTAATTCATTAGAGAAGCCTCCAATGAGACTCTTCTACTCATCTGAAGGAGAAATCATTTCATCAACAGCACAGTAAAATGATTGTGACCCGTTTACAAACCAAACTAAAAACACTATCATGCAGTGGTTCTCCAGTAAAGAATGGCTTCCTCCTATCTTATGAAACCATCTGTAGTTTTGTTTCCTGTGTGTCTGTTCTTATCAATAATGACCTTTCAGGATCCAAGCTTCTGTCTGAGCAGATTATTAAATATGAAACCAGCTGGACTCATAAAGAAGATGCTGTAACATTTGGCTATTTTAGAGGTTAAGGGAACAGTAGAAAGGAGGTGACAGGCAGCAAGCAACTCTTCTGTCCACTTAGGAACCAGCATACAAATTAAATGTATTTTGTACTAAACTTGCACTGATTGTTTTAATTGTGCCCCTGTCCTGCTCCCAATCTGCAGTGTGAAGGGTGGATGTGTTTTGTATCGATCCAGCGAAGGCTTCCTGTCTGTCCCGTGTGTGTAGATGTGTCAGGACTGTCAATCAGTCCTCCGGCCTGCCTCCTCAGAGCAGTGAGGTGAGGAAGTGGCTTTTTTTAACACATTACCTCGGCTCTGTTGGAGAGTTTGTTGTTTTTAAGGCAACTACTTAAAAAAATATGGCCTTTGAGATAATCTACGCTATGTCTTTAATGTTTTAAAGAACACCAATAACCAGTGCACCCCTCTTGTTTTATCACTGAACTTTTGTTTTGAAGTAACATTAATTTTACATGCTCACTGCTACAGTCTTCCATATATTTAGTTACCTGCTCAGACTATGGAGCTATTAAGATCACTGGGGCAACAAGATCAATGCAGAAAATGCTGTCAGCAAACGTAGTTTTATAACTGCTGTTATAGTTGCATCTACATGTCCATAATTATTGACACAATTAAGGGAATAACTATTTGAGTTCAATTAAAGAGGCACAAAGGCAACATTGATTAAGCCTCTAAGACCCGAGGCTAAAATGTCCATCTGACCATGGTTCGTTTTATTGTTGTGTGAAACAGTGACACATTGTGCTACCAACAAGTGCTGCATATCCTTCTTCTACAGTACTTTCTTTGACTTTATGTCACTAATGTAAATGTAAAATGTTTCAGGTTCAAGTCTCTGGAGGTCTGGTATCTAGGCATTTCTGTATATTCAGTGGTTGTCACAGATTTTAAATTAAGAAAAGAAAATGAAATCCCCACACTGTATCTAAAGTGTTCATGGTGCACTGCTAATGCTCCACAAGTAAAAACAGTAAACAATATAAAATACATATACTACTTACTTATCCTTATGTGAGTAGAAGCTCTTGGTGTTTACATCTTGCATCACAGAAATTGACTCCAGGTCAGAGGAATCACCTGGATCTCCCTGGCTGCTACAAATATTATATAGGCATTACTGTAATACTTGGGAATTCACATTGGGATTTCACTGGGAATGCAATAGTTTACTGTAATATCGCCGCAAAGCTCAGACTGTGTAGTTACTTCTTTTTTCGATAGCTTGAACAATCACAGAGTTATCCTCATTTAACATGGCTTTTTGAAATGCGTTTCTGATGGTGCCCTCGGTTTTAAAGGGTTAAATGCAAACGTGTCCTGAAAGAAGATGGAAATCACAAATGAAGACATGCACATATCTTCTGATTATTGTGTTAGAATTGACTAAAGCATTCAGCCCTGTGAGGGAGTTTCCACAGCTTTAAACTCGCATGCAGTGGACAGATGCATGATCATATGTTAATATAACCACTGTAGTTAATGCCAGCATCTGTTTACTCTGAACTCATTTGAGGCTCTGAGCATCACAGTCTAGTACAACTAGTACAACAATGTCACCACCCACTTCCTGTGGGCAGAGGAAGCTTAATGACATTTCCTGTAGAGGTTTATACCAGTTGTCTTAATTATTTCCTCATTTGTGTTTTCCTTGCATCTTAGCCCCGCCCACTGAAGATACATGAAGGGATACAAGGAAAAAACTCAGGAAACAGACACAAGACGTCATCTGCAGCCACGTCTGTTTCTAATGATGTAGATCAGCTGTGGATCAGCTGTCAGTTGGACTTTAGAGTTACTGTGGTCACCTGTCTTAGATTGGAGTGAAGTTCAAGACTGTAACCTAAATGAGGTCATCATTGACACAGTAAAGTTTAACTAAAAGCTAAATTTATGTAGCTAAAAACTAAGCTTTATATACATGCAGTTCCGCCACGTTGACTTGGATTTCTTGTTCATATGTTGGATCAAATCTACAAGCACACATTATTTGGATAAACTGATCACATGATCTAAATAGGTACTATCTCTAACATAACCACTACTTAAAGTGCCGTAACAGCCCAGGATGAATTTGAGTGCATTGTAGTCAACATTACCATTAGCGAACCTTAACAGCTAGTGTTAGCATGTGTTACACATGTCTTAAAGACTGAAGATCAAGATCTTGCATCTGTGTGTTTTATTCTTATGTCCTTTTCACACAAAAACACAGTTAACCTAAAAACCATAAAAGTAACAATACATTTTATTTTGTAATTTTTTGTCTGAGAAGGAAGTGACTCACCTCTCGTCTGGGACCCTAGTCACCTCTGATTAGTTCACAGACCCAGAGGCCTCAGAATTGAAGTGTGCAGTTAGGCCCTTCTCAAATAAAAGCCTCTGAGACGTCCCAGAGGTTCTGTTCAATAGAAACTGGACTTCTTTTTAGTTCTGAATACTTTTTGCCTTCCACTCAGGAGTCTTCATCCGTTCTGACTGATGGCTGGAGAAGCAGGCTTATAACCACTGTGGAGTCATGAAGTCGTTAGCACTTAATCACCTGTGTGTTGTGGATCATCCTTGGTTTTATGTGTGTCACTGTGACCACCTGAGACCAGTGAAGAGGTGCTTTACAGCAGTAGTAGTTCACACCTGGTCTCAGGTGGTCACACCCAGGAAGATCCACAACACACAGATGATCATCAAGTGCTAACAACTTCCTGGCTCCACAGTGGTTATAAGTCTGTCTCTCCAGCCAGTGAGTCAGAAATGATGAAGACTTCTGGAAGGGGAAATGTCCAGATGCTGCTGAACAGAACCTCTGGGATAACTATGACCTGGATGACTGAGAACCTTCACAGACATTAAGCTGTAAGAAATCATTCAAGATGGCGGCGTAGAACAAGTTCACAGGGAATTAAGGAAACTGGGATCCACCCCTAGAATCATGATGCAATGATGCTAAAGCTACTTCCTGCTCATGCTGTGAGTGATTACTAAAGCTACTTACTGTGCATTATGCTAAAGCTTCTTATCTTGCCTCAAGCTAAAGCTACTTTCTGCTCACACTATGTATTACTGCTAAAGTTACTCATCTGTTACTTATCTGTACATGGTTACAGGAAAACATTGTTGTGTATATTAAACCTTTCAACCTCTGCTGTATTGCGTTTTCTCATGCGTTGTACTTGGGTCTTCATTCAAATCAATTTCACTTTAAAAATAGATTATCACACGCTTACATTTGTGTCGGGAGTGTATTTCCACATGTTATGTCACCGCATGAACCTTTACTTTGAAATTTAATTCTTGTGACAGCAGCAGAAAATCCTGATTGAATAGATTAGGTTGTGAGGCTTTGATCACATCTGAACATCCACAGTTGACAGTTGTATTATTTTTTTAACTTGGTGAAAAGTGTGACTGTTCAGCACACACACCAGGACGTCACTGTGTTTTTGATCACTGCAGGTTGTTAAAGGCTTTTGTTGTTCATGTAAACGCACAGAAAAAAAATCTACAGGTACCGACAGTAATAGTTCAGTTGAATGCCACTTCTTCAGATATGTGGTCAGCACAGGTGATGACTGGTCACACTGTGCATGTGCTTTTTGATCTGCGGCTTTGAGGTCATGTGATGAAAGAGATTTATAATGATATGAAGCTCTGCAAAGATCAAACGCTGAGCTCAGGTACAGCCTCCCACGTGTCATTTTTATCTCTAACTGATGTCTTAAGGGTCAGTGGGCTCCACCTAGAGATGCTACAGGTGTTCTCCCTGTGACATTTTTCTTAGCAGGATGGAAGGGCACATGTAATGACTGTCAGTGCTGTTCCATTCTCCTAAAACAGTGAGTACTCTGCCTCTAACAACTTTAACAGTCATGTCAACAGCTGCGGGACTCTCTAAGAGTAAACCTACAATCAGCTGACATTTTAATGATGATACATTATGATTTAAAAGCACTGAGTTTTTTTAAAAGCTGAAAACACTTTTGATATCGTAGTAAAATGTTAATTTAGAGTGCTAGTGCAATGGAAAAGTAAAGAGACAATCGTAATGCAAAATGTGGCTGAGATGAACACTTACTGTGCTCTGCAGTTCACTGTCACTGCTCCAGAGGATTTTACCTGGAGGCAAAGGTAAAAACTTGAGTCCACATGTGTCTGTCCAGATCTTTGTTGCTGTGTTTGGATCTGGACTGTTTGTCATAATCGAGGGGAGAGTTCATTGAAGTTTATTACCCAACAGGGTAATGTCAAGATGGCTGAAGCTCAGTATAAGTTGGGTGATGCGGCAGGACAATGAAGTAGATCCACTACAGAAGGACTTTTCTCCACTTTCTGAAGAGGGTCAGTCAGAGTCCAGACCTCAACCCAACAGATGCTCTGGAATGACTACTGATCCATTTACCAGACATCCTGAGAATATGTCTGAGCAGTTCTGTGAGGAGCAACAGTCCTACAGTACAGGAAGTGTTGGGTTGAGGTTATTGTTGCCGACAGTCATTCAAGCAGTTATTAAAACTCTGGATGTCTTCAATAAAGACATAATAGATCATTACTGTTTGTGGTTTATTAGCTTAGTAATATTGTGTTTGCTGATATTTGTGACTTTGGTAAAGGTCAGATAACAATTCATTACTAATTTATTCAAAAATCTGGAAATTGCAAATAGTTCATCTACTTTTTCTTCCAACTGTATGTTCAGTTAATAGCATGTTTTCTCCCTTGATGCATGTTATTTGTACAACTACAGAGGCTCAGGTGAAAAGTTGATTCCATAGTGCCACCTGAGCTGTGTGGGTGATATAAGCAGCTTGAAGGCACCATATTTCTCTGTTGAAACTACATATTATATAAAAACTCCCAGCTGTCATAAAATACCTCTATTTCCACCAGATGTATTAGGTTTTGTTATATTCTTCTTTACCATGTCAAGCCCCGGGAAATGACTTTGTGAGGAGGGACTTGGTGTTTGTCTAACAAGAAAGTGAGGGATGGGAAGCTGAAGACAGATTATTTGTCAGAAGATGACAGAGACATGTTAGTTTTATGCTGTTTACTGAGTTGAGATGACTTTGTCATACAAAGGAAATTGTTAATTTGACTTAACCAATGAAACCTCAAGCAGTATGCCTTTCTGAAAATCTGAAAAATCACTGACATACTGTTTGCTAATGGTTGCTTTGGCACTTCAACTAAAGAAGCTCATGTTCTAAACGCTAATTAATGACTGAAGCTTCTCAGACCCTCCTGCAGCAGAGTCACTTCCTCTGCCACCCACATTCTGTGCTCCAAGCAGCTATATTTTGGCTAAATACTGTGTTCATGTGTGTGAAACAGAGTTTTGTCACACTGTGGGTTTATGTGTTGCAGGGGGAGACATTATTGTTGTCACAAGAAGAACAGCGATGAAAAATAAAGTTAAATTCTTAAAATGTGCTCCAAATAACAGGCAAGTGGAGACTAGGCCAAACCAGGAGCTGGACTCTTCACACAACTGCTGCCATAAATGCTTAGTTCTGGAGTGTTTATTCTCAGATGCAGTCACACTTAATCAGTGCAGCATTTGTGTAGCCACGAGGTATGGAGGATCATGTGGATCTAGTTAATTGCTAAAACCAAAATGAATAAAAAGGGAGACCAGAAACAAAAGAGTAGCTGCCTAAAGACACAATCCTGCAAATGGACACATTTAAAGTCACAAATCAATATTTTACATTAACAGTGGATCAAATGACTGTGTAATGTTTAAGGTGTCGTTCGTGGCGAGTATTATCTCACCAGCTCCTCTTAGTCATCTCAGCTCCATGGAACATTTCAGTGTCTTTTGGCTCATTTTCTCTTTTTCAGGACTGGAACTTTTAATATTTTGGTTTACTTAACTTTAGCTGGTAAATGTAATAGAGTATTTATGAGCTAGATTCTTTTCTTAGAAGACTGAAAACCATGTCAAAGGAACAACAATGGAGTAGTAGACGTGAACTCAATACTAATGCAGTTGTGTGCTGGGTGTACAAATAGATAAATGATGGTCAAATGTTTGCTAACACATTAATATGTGAAAATGAATAGTTTTGTGTTTGTTTTTAGATAAACAGAAAGCAGGAAGAACATTTTAATGTACTTTACACTATAGGTGTTTAACAGTTATTTCAGTGGATCCATCTCTTTAGCTGAATCTGAAAGTTTTGTCATGGCAACGGGACTTTCTTCTGATACATCAAAACATTTCACTACTCATCCAAGTAGCTTCATCAGTCTGAGGAAAGTTAGTTTGAGACCATAGATATATCCTCCAGGTTGGTTTCACTTAAATAGGCTTGTTAGGCAAACAGTAGAATGGGAGGGTGTGTGTAGATGTATAGTCACATCATCAATAAAGCAGGTCGTTAACTGTGGCCTTCCTAGTGGAGGTGTGAATTGGGTCTGATTTTTCTGATTATAGATAAAAGGGCACCGTGATAAATAGGAGACAGGTTGTGTCTAAGGCCTCCACCTCTGTTGAGTGAGGCAGTATTTATTTGCACATGCACATGACTCCATTTGTCTTCTCTGTCCAAAATGTGCACATCATTGTCCTCAAATGAGCGCCCTCGTGTGCTTTAGTTGAAGGACACTTTTTTGGATCTCTTTAGCTGAGGTTCAGTGATTAATTGTAAACCCTCATTTACTTTAAATGTACATGTTATCAAGCCACATTAGCTCGCTCTCATTTTAAACAGCCTTTGGATATTAACATGTAGTGATTAAATGTGAACCCCGCCTCTCGCCCGTAAGCCGGCTGGGATAGGCTCCAGCACACCCGTGACCCCTGCGGGGACTAAGCGGTATAGAAGATGAATGAATGAATGAATGATTAAATGTGAAAAGTGAGTAATAATTATAGCATGTGTCAATACATTTTTACATTTAGCCTAACTTTAGTTGTCAGTGGTGATTCAGGTTCCCTCCTATCAGGCCTTAAATAATTTTAAATTGCTCTGTTTGAATTAAAATAAAGTCTCATATTGGAAAAAGGGAAATTTGAATCTTTTAATATGTAAATATTGCTCTATTTCATATTTCACTGAGGTCATTAATGTCCTACTTTATTCCTACACATTAAACTTCTTTCAGTTGGTTATTAAACTGGGGTTTGTCTCCACAAATCATGCTCATGCGTGTATATCTTCAAGTTTTAGGGTGAGCACAGAGAAACCTTATTTTTTTTGTAGTGTCAGACTCTCCATCATTTTGACCAGAAAACAGATCACATGGGTTAGTGAAGTGGTTTTAGAGTTTGTTTATCAACATAAAATATATATAGTAAAAATCATTTGAAAAGATTAATTATTTAGGAAACCTTGGTATGACTCCTGGCCAACGGGTGGCAGCACTAAGCCAGGATGTATTTTTCAAGGTGAGGTCATAGGGTAGCAACAATGGCAAGTAGCACCAAAAAAAGAGGAAGTACAACACAACTAGATGTGTAACTGACAAGTAAATTTCAGAAGAGCGCAGATCTGTGCTGAAAAAAATATGCTCAGTCCAGCAGCTCCTGTGGAGAGTTTGCTGATGCTGTTTGCTGCAGCCAGAGGCCTGAACACTGCTGTAAGGTAGACAGCTCATCAAGATGAGTGACAAGCTTCTGGGCAGGAACAACAGCAGCAGAGCAGAAGAGGGCCAGACTAACAATACAGTCTGTGCCTGGAGGCGAAGACCAGAGCACAGGAGAGGTGAGGAGATGGGTTAAAGAAAGCTTTTAGTCCTCTCGACAATCAAAGGTATTGTTGGTTGTAAGCAGCTGGGAGGAACTCAACAGGAGGATAGACCTCATGCTGTTTTAGACACTTGAGTGTATTTCTTGCAGTATATTTTACCCCATTTGATCAGCTGAGGAAGTTTTCATATAGTGGAGCCATAAGTCACACACAATTCCTGTTTAGCATTCAGCAATATTTAAAAACACTAAACATATTTAGACAGGTAGCGATGCAGAACACAGTTTGTACACATCTCACTTAATGACCTGTTGTGCTTGACTAAAATATCTCAGTAATACGTGGATCAGCTTTACATTTTATATGAACATTCGTGATATTCAGTGTATCTCAGTTACTGTACTGATCTTTTGAACAGCACCAGCTGATGAAAGCTGGAACCAGTGAGAGTTTTTTGGGAACTTAGGTTTGAACAAGTGATAGTTGTCTTATATTGAAGAGCAAGGGAACGACATGTTCACATCAAGTATTCTCTCTGAATTGAGAAAGTACTGGTGTAATTATGGTCTTCTACAGAAAGTGAAGACAATATTCGAAGTTGAGTTGTGGCACCTGGATTTCTTTGTTGTTAGTTTGAAACTTTTCTCTTCTCATTGAAGTAGCTTCCTCAGTTTTCTCACAAAAGCGAATATGTGTAGGGAGGAGTTGTTCATGTGGTCTCCTTAGTGGATGCGTGTAACAGTCTTAACCATTGTGGGAGTGGATGAAATGGCAGCATTGAAATTTGCTGACCAGTTGCTGACCAGCTGGACTGAAGAAGCTACATGGATGAGCAGCTTCAACCTAACAAGGGTCCAGTTGCCATGACTGAGCTTCTAGATACCCTGGTGATGGGTAAGAACCATGAACCATGAATCTACAGATTCATAGTTCAACACACCAGACCCTAAACTCCAAAACTTGAAAACTTCCACTTGAACATAAATGAACTCTTTCACTCCTCTGCTGCTACTCCAAAAGATGCATCCTTTTTGTGTTAGGCCATCTTCTTGTATAGAGGTTATTTTCAGCAGTGACGCATTTTGAGAATGACAAAGTCCAGTTGGCATCACTGAACGTGAACATGAGCCATCAAGTGTTGTCAGTCCATTTATAAGAAGGATTCTAGAGTTGGTCATCCCTCAACGTGTTTAGCTGGAGATTCTGGGTTTTGCTGCAGTAAATATATTATGACTGAAGACAAATTCATAATGTTTTCAGGTGAACTGAGAAAATATCTGTCACATGATCACAGTTGTCACACATGATGATCCTCCTATATGACTGATTATTTGGGATTATTTTTAAATCTATCTATGTATTATATAAATAATTGCTGTTAATGGACAGGGGAATGCAGAAGTCTACTCTGCTGTGTGATATCTGCATCTGCTCTTTTTAACTGATTCCTGATATTATATTTCATAAATGTGTAATTGTTTTTTCTGATGTTTGCAGAGACACCAGTAAAAAATGGTTTAAAGCACAATCTTTAAGGTTTATCTTATGCTTAAAGAGGTGTTGGTCGCTCTCATTATTCCTTCTGTTCCCTGAAGTGATCTCATGCGCAGCCTGCTGAAGTTCACTGCTTTTAAACCCTGTTTTGGTTCAGTACACTTTCTCACCAGAGTTTGCTCAATTATTCAGAAGGAAAAACTTCCGTCTTGGTGCGGTTTTGGTGCCATTACTGTGTTCGCACCAGATGAAACAAACTAGAGTTTGACTTAAACAAACCAAAGCCTGTAGGTGTGAAATCACTCTAAATCAGCAAAATCACTTGCTAGTTAGTCCATATTAGATATGTCTGAATGGTGAAAACATTATGATAACTCCTCTCTTTTTTGTGGCATATGTACAGGGCTGGACATCAACATCCGCCAAATGTGGTTGGCAGCTAACACAGTCACTCCCACTAGTCGGGATGTGTCACAATTCATGACCAATGAGAAAAATTAAAGCTTTGTTCTGTAGATTACAATCACTGTCTCATTTATTGGATTTTTTATTATTTTAGCCATGAATGCAGGATTTGATACTAGAGTAATTAACTAATAAGAGAAACTCCTGCCCCCTCTGATAATAAGAGAGATGGAAAAACCCTAACATCTCTCACTGTTTTGGCCGAGCTTAGGACTAAGACAAAAAGCAGCCCTGTTGTAATGAGAGGAACACTTGACACTTAAGGAGTGACTCAAGTTATGATATTATTGTTTGAAATGTTGAATAGTGGATTTTACTGTAGTTTATTAGTTTATTTTTATAGGGATCTATGTACTTTTTACTGTTGCATTTACAAGTGTTGTAAATCTAGTTCAAGTCAATTTTAGCTTTATCATAGAAAGAATAAATTCCCAACAACAAAATTGTGGCTGGTAACTTCAGAAAATCACTAGTCAGAGTGGCTGCTGAGAAAA